>OMKR01101927.1:0-14269 GCA_900302355.1 Cyttopsis rosea
CAAAGTCAGGAGAAGATCGACCGACGGCCACAATGGTCGAAAGCAAAACTGCACCCAGGATGTGCATGCTCAAAAACATAACAAACACAAATATTATTCATAGAATTCAATTTCTACTGAGAAAGTGAAACAACAGAAAATAAAATGCATCTGGTGTGAAGATGTTTAGTTTTGTAAAACATTCTACTTTTTCAATTCCTTTTACTGGATCTAAATGAAAACCCAAATATGCAAATATATTTCAAATTAAGCAAATGTATCCAACCCCGTTGTGTATCCAAGCATTCTGTGGTGATAAATATTACAATATTTACATTTGAATTTAAGATGGGATTGTGAAACATTGGGGAACAACAAAGCTGGAAAGCACACAATGCTTTACACAAAAGTCATTTAAAATTATTATATACAAGTTCTGTGATGGCACCTAACATGAAATATTAAGAATGAGTTCTGGTGAGAAATTGGATGATGTAATCTGCACCGAGTCATAATCTCTGTGACCAAACGGTGATTTGCTTTAGATTTGCACACACGTTCTCCCCCAGAACAAACAGTGGATGAAAGAAACTGAGTTTAAATTACCTTTCCAAATCCAAACTTCTTTCCCCTCAAGAGACGTTTCAGCGTCTGCACGGTGAAGCCATCAACTAAAATAAGGAAGTAATCTAAACTTTCCTGCTGCAAACTCTATTCTTTGACTTCTTTTTTCTCTGGCCTGTCATGTGCATCTGATTTCAAACCCAGTGACGCTCCTCCTGTTGGCACTTTGTCCACTGCATTCCCCTCACAAAAACTTGTTTGTGATGTTGCTCCATCCATTTACTCCACATAGAATCCTGTAACTTTTATTTAGTCCATAAATTAGAGCCATGCCTTGGTTGTAAATCATGCCAGTCTGGGAAAAACGAGGCTGCATTGATGAGCAGTTGGTCGTTAATTGGTGCAAAATTTCAGTCTTAAGAATGTGTTTAACTTAAAGTGCCAATCTTGAAGATTTTCGTTTTGTTGTCTTTGGCGGCACCTATGGCGAAAACGGTAATTTCAGGTGTGTTTTTGGACTACACTTCCAAACAGTGTCGCCTGGGTGACGTCAGTCGGTTGCCTTCGTCTGAACGTCGAATTTGTTTCATTTTCTTTGGATTTGAACTTGTTTTTGAAGTTTCATCGTCAGTCGTCATCGATCTTTTCTGTGTCTGCTCGGCCGTAGTGAACGTTAAAATCTTTGAGATTGTAGCTTTAATGACTTATGTCTTTTTTTTAATTTAACGTGGTAATCCGTAAGATTATTCTGTTTAAAAAAACAAAACATGCAGTATCTTGCATAATTGCTAGATTTTTATATAAGGCACAATCATTAGCTCCAGTGTTGTATAAGAACAATATGCCGTATTAGAACCAGCTCTTATGAAAGAAGCTCGATGGGGGAAACCGTTGAGCTGCGGCTGTTTGTCTGCGTCACTGCTCCTCCTCTTCCTGACTCCTGGGTCGAGCTGAAAAGTGCTGATGTGCAGATTTTAGGAACCAGATGGCCAGATCCTGACTCAGCACGGGCTCCTGTTCTGTGACGATGTCATGAGATACTGTATGTGGTTCTGGAGACGGTTCTGCAAGATCTGCTGCCTGGTTGCTGCCTGTATTGCTTTTATTTAGTTTTCCACCCTGGTACAAACAGTATATGTACAGATTTTTCTCTATGTATGTCAACTTGCACAGCTTCCTATTTTTGTTTGTTTTAGGTTTATTGCATATGCTCGATTATTTAAATTATTTTTTATAATTTAACTTTATTGCACATTGGCATTTTTTAGATATCAGTTCCTATATTCTGGACTGTTTTCCAATGTGGTTTGTTTGTTGGGAGAGATGATAATATTAAAATTTGGTATTATGTCACCCAGAGAAGACGTGGAAGACATATTTTGAAGGAGGTTGGTCTGATCTGACTGAATATTTCCACAGTGAAATCCCAGAGAGCAGCCCAAACCGGGTGCAATGACGCAGCAATGTTCAATATGGTGAAGCCGTGGGGTGGGGGGTGGGGGGGCATGTTCCCTTCCTGTGCAAGACACACCCAATGTCAACGATGTCAGATCTTCTCCAGTGGAGGATTTGAAGGAATTCAAACCAAAGCATCAGTCAGTCAGTATTTACTTGTGGATTAGATACACAAACAAAATAACACTGTATGTGACACAATATTTAGTACGGTCCAGCTCTCATTAAATGCTTAGACAGTTATTTTCTGTTTAATCTATTAGGGGTTTAGTTTGGGGAGTTTTTGTAGGATAGATTTTCTTTATGAATAGGAAGAGTGTCATCTAATCTTTAAAACTGTACCTGGGCACCATAGGGGTAAGGCTTATGTTAATGAGCCTTATTTAACCTTGCTCACTAAAATCAGCATTAGGCACGTTGTTCTTTTTTTTGCACAATTTAGTGTGTGTGTGTGTGTGTGTGTGTGTGTGTGTGTGTGTGTCAATACACCTGTATTGACTTCTGAGCAATTGTATTGATACCTGTCACTGAGTAAAATAAAACATGGATACATGGACAACAATTCATGGAGAAAAGCAGTTATAAAACAGCAGTTAGATTGTCTTTTAAACATCTTTTGTAATATTTTATAGAGGTACAGTTTTTTTTGCCAGGTGGGAAAAGCCATCCCATAACTTGGTACCCCCAAATCTTATCGAACATTGACCTCTGGCCTCTACAAGTGAGAAATTTAGGAGGATGAAGAGCCTGAGATTGATGGGTTGAGTAAGAATGGACCTGTGAATTTGCTGCACAGGAATATTCCCTTCACTTGAATGTATCTTATAAACAAAACATATTTGAGAAATATTGATGTCATAAATAGTAAGAATTTGGACTGATCGGGTTGCGATCCTAACAAAATGTTTCTGGGGGACTACGATTTTGTGGAGAGTAGTAGGAAACGTACTCGCCCAAACTATTTTACAGAATGAGAGAGGGGGATAAATTAGACTGTAATATAGAGTAAGGAGACAATTTGTGGTGACAAGATGACTAACCCTCCTTATTATACCAATAGATTTATATATTTTTCTGCTAACCCAATCAGTTTGTTCTCACCAACTCAAACTCTCAACAATAATTCCCAGGAACCTTGTAGTTGACACTTGAGGCATCTCAACAGACTCTATAGTAATTTTAGATAAATCCTGACAGCCTTTCTAAAGCAAATCTTAACATTTAGACAATTTAAGAACCAGCTTAACGTGTTGGTTTGTGACAGACTGGAACCCTCTTCTTCCTTTTTGAATTTATTACGAGTCAGTAATTACAGCCCGTTGGGGTTGATCACCAAAAGCAATGTCTGCTAAATATTAACATGCAGCCGTGTCCCCTGGAGAGTGTGTGTGTGTGTGTGCCTACTTCAATACAACTTCGATATCAGGATATAATCTCCCAGTCTTCCCAGTCGAATGATATATACAGTATAATGTGACATCTGTTGTTTAGACAATGCAAATAGTACAGAATACTGTAGTTACATCTGAAATACATTTTAATAAAATATGAATGTTGCTTTGTAAAAAAAAAAAAAAAAAATCATGGTATTATAAGTCCATATATTTGACCCTATTTCACATAATTATCTCTCCATTATCATGAAGCTTTATATGTACTATACTTATATTTGTCCCAGCAGATGGGATGGGACAGTGAGCTGCCTCTCCTGCATACTATAGAAAATAAGAATCTTACTGGATCTTCCCAGCTCCTACATTCTGGCGCGACTCCATCTCAATCAGGAGTTTTATAAAAGCGCTTAAATTGAAAATCCTATGGGCTTGGGTTTATAGTCCAGGCCTGTGTGCTAATCTGGAAGTGTTTGTCAAAGTGCTCAATGTCAAACCCACAGCATTAAATAGTATGAAATGAAATGTATTGAAAAACACAGGGTGACAGATGCTCTGAACGTTAATCTGAAATAAAGATTAAGACATATATCTGAACAATAAAGGTATTTAAAGACATTTAAAGGCTCATCTCTTGTAAATAACAGAAATTTTAAGTAAGAGCGTTGTTGAATATCTACTTAATAATGTTATATTTTGTGTTGTGTTTTTCGTTTTATTCATATATATGGATTTACTGTTCACTTCTATTGTGCGTAAATTACAACAAAACACGCTATTAGTGCAAATGAAAAGATTACATTTGGACTTTGACTTTGAATTGCATTACTCCTCATTAGCTTACATGATGTAAGAGCCAGAATAAAAATAGGTTTTGCCCAAAATCAAAATATTATGTTGCAACATAATGCAGGACCACGAAAAATATGATGAATAAAATATGCATTGATAACGATTTACCAGAAACACAACTAAACTGGTGTCAACTTGCAGTGCTTTGACCTCGAGAAATGCTGAATTCTGCACATTTCTGCGAGAGCAACACCTTGAAAATGTGTAGGCAATTTGTCAATTTATTTTGTCATTTTCTGATCAAAGAGCGCCAAAGATCTTCCCACTTTTTCCTCCATGAGCAGCTGTCTTTAAAAGCATCCCATCTGCTGTTCCACCTAAATCTCTCTATTTGGCTGACCCGTCCCTGCCACAGGGCGCATGCAGGCATATAAAACCCCAAAAGGCCCTGGACACCAGTGGGTTGTTGCCACGAGGAGAGCAAGGACATGGACGGACCGAGCTCTGACTTTAGAACAAAAAAAAAAAGGATATAGAATAGAATATCGCTTTATTGTCATTGTACAAGTAGGATACAACGGAATTTGTCCTCTGCATTATATACCTAGGAGCAAAAACTGGATATTACTGAATAAGGATCGAGCAAAATTTTTCCTGTGTTATTCTGGAATACCTGTGTGTGGAAGAAGGTTTTACAGATGTATTAAAAGTTATGATATTCTGACTATTGTTATACTTGATCGAAATGTAAAAAAAAACCAAATATGCAAAACTCATGTTCATCTCACACCCAGGAAACAGTTTGGGAATGAAGGAGCAGCCGCAGCTATAAATGGATCTGCGTGGGGGTGTTTCATGATAAAATCCAGGCTGACTTCGAAAAGCTGGAGCAACGGTGAGTTGAATGGCTTTCCCTCATTTCCTCTTGTTGTTGTCATATTTTACACCAATGAGGCTCCGAATAGCTCTGTGTCTTTTTAATTGTCACTTTTTGGAGGTTGGGATTTAATGCTTCTTTCAGTGACAATATTCAAAATTCCAAAGAATATGACTATATATACTCTATATATAATACTTATTTTTAAACAAATCTATATAGTTACTTCCTCAGGCATCATACAAATCACCCTCAATTTGAATATTATGGTGTGACACTGAAACCGCAAATTTTAAGTTTCAGTTTCAATTCCAACAGTGGATTCACACTTTAATGTATTGTTCTTACTCTTAGTATCTAAGGCAGGAAGCTAAAACATGATGCTTGTGGACAGATATATATGAGATATGTGTCTCGAGTTGGAGAGACGAAGTTTGAAGTGTCAACCTGTGTGGAATTTGAAGTGTTAGAAAAAAAAACCCCATTGAACAGGAGAATATTATATATTAAAGCGTTAAATTTGTTCCAAAGGAATTAATCTGATACAATTATACGTGGCTTTATTTAGCAAGAATGACTGTACTTGGAGAGGACTGGGCAATTAAGCAATTTGGGCATTTCAACTGATTTATGGAGTTTATAGAGTGGCTTTTTGTGTATTAGGATACAAGGACATTTGCCCACTGTAAAGTGACGCATAGATTATTGGACATCTGCTGTCCCCTATTGGTGAATTTAGTGATGAATTCACAGACATGATTGCAGGTCTCAACTTCACTGTGATGGAAAAAAGGCTCAGTTGAAATAGTTTTGTTTATCTGTTGAATTCTTCCCTTTACTTTTATTCTTATTTCCCTTGTTAATATTTCTGTGTCCTGTTCAATGATGGCAGAATGAGTTTTTGAAGTCAGAAGTCAGACCCTAAAATTGCTCTTGTCCCTGTATTCTTGCTATTGGTGGCTCTCACGGGTGGTTATCAATCAATCAGGGAGAAATCCACTATAGTCCTCCACAGAACCATGAGTGGGAACTTCAGCTTTTTAATGTTTTCAATGGGCCGGTCAGTGTGAGTGGCACCCCCTCTCATTCTAGAAAATAGTGAGTATCTTGAAAATATAATCCCACAGGAAATAGAAAACTTGAAAAATGATTTATATCAATGATTTATACCGCAGAATAAAGTTATCTAATAATAATTAAAAAAAAAAGAACATTTCTAGTGTGGAAATGAGGAAACGCAAGTTATTTAGTGAATAGTTATGAACATTATTGTCAATCTCGTCTCACCATGTGTAGAATCCGGTGGCATTTGTCATTGTTTACCTTCACATTACAAGTTTACAACTTGGGGTCAAAGTGTTGGTGTGGGAACCCATTAATGAATTTACTGAGAGTGTATAATAAGGCACAATTAGCCCCCAGTGACAAAACAACAACATCTGGGCGGGTTTTCCCAAAGTCCTCATCAAATTACTGCTTAAGCTGCCTCTGTCCCCGGTTCCAATATGCTCCAGAGGAAATAAGTGCAGTTTGTTGTGTATCATGGGATTGTCCACAGACTTAAACCGAGTCGACTCTAAGCTCTGCAGATGTTCAGGACTCTCCAGCTCTGATTGGATTGAAGAAATCTATAGAACAAAACCTCCTTTTTCAGACAATACGGTGTGATTCACTCACCTGCTGGGTTTTTATTGTTTATCCAAATGTCTGAAAAATAGTAATGTAGTAAATCAAGACAAGTCAATTCTCAAAGGGCTTCACAGACCCACATTTCACAGGGAAATCAACGACATCCCCTTAGTCTTAACCTCCCACCGGACAGGAAAAACCAGGAATTTTTGGGCAACATTAATAATATGAATCATACAGATCAACATAAAATCAAGACACAACATAAACAGCATACAAATCATAGATTATTCTAATTGTCTACTATGCATTTATATACTATGCAATGTTAAAGCTTGGCAGTATAAGAGTCTATTTGCAGAGAGAGAGAGAGAGAGAGAGAGAATTAGTTTTAAGTCTTGGTTTAAATATTTCTACACAAGTAGCAGCTCTGATTTCCGCAAGTAGGGCCTTCCAGAGCACCGGGGCCCGGAGTAAGTATGCTCTGGAGCCTGCAGACTTCTTTATAACTCTCGGAATCACTAAAAGACCAGCATGTTGTGAGCGTACGGCTCGAGGTGGTACATAAGGTACCACTAAGTCAGTAAGATAGGAAGGTGCTAGACCGTGTAATACTTTATAGGTAAGTAGCAAAACCTTAAACTCACATCTGAGGTAAACCGGGAAGTTTTTTGCAAGTGCAAAGTGGCCAGCATAGGGGAAATATGGTCAAACTTTCTAGTCCTAGTCAAGTCAGTTTTCAGAGTTGAGAAGCAAGAAGTTGCAAGACATCCACTGTTTAATTTCAGCAAGACACACCTCAAGAGCACGACAATTGCGCGGGTTAGTAAGTTCTAAGAGCATGTATATGGGTATCATCAGCATAACAGTGAAAGCTAATGCCATATTTGTGTATGATATCTCCAAGTGGCAACATATAGATACTAAACAACAAAGGGCCAAGCACCAAACCCTGCGGGACCCCACGAGTACCATTACAACACTCAAAGGTCACATTGAAAATGAATTACACGGTGTGTCCTCTCTGAAAGATAAGATCTAAATAAATGGTCGGGCGGGATTTGAGACTCCAGGGGTTTACCCGCTCAGCTCTTGGTGCATATTTAAATTCATTACATTCATTAAAAGAGCTGTTAAACCCATGCTGCCATTAGTGCTGTTCTTGATGCTGAGTCATGTTGTCGTGCCTAAATCGAATGTTTTGCTGCTCTTTACTTGTTTCTGCTAAAATAAATTGCTCCCTTGAGAACAAAATCCCTGGAGGTGTGCAGACACTAACTTCATCTCTTTTCTTTTTCTCCCTCAAAATAAATTAATTGTGTTGTGTGTTGGAAGAAATGTGATGATTGTGCTGAGGAAACTGGAAAAAAATGATAATTGCTTTCACAAATTGTATATTATCTAATGCTGTGTTGGCATTTAACTGTAGAGCAACCTACCTCCCTTTTTTCTTTCCTCGTTCCTTTATCAGGAAGCCTAACCTCTCCATCATCAGGCGTATGGTTATGAGAAGCTACTGGCCTTTGCCCAAGTGGTGAGTAATACAACAACATTACTGTAACAAACATGCCATCTATAATACCACATTAAACAATAAATAAATTACATACATTTCATATTACTTAACATTAGTGTAATGTTCACAGTTTTAGCACATTGTGCAATCAAAGTGTAGGCGACATTTCAAACACCAATCTACGAGTAATTCAGCTTGGTAATTCAAGCTAACACTTGTTTTTCCTGTGTCTCTCTGAAAAGGCAAGCTGCCAGATGTTTGAGCAGACGGAGGCCCAGCGGCGGCTGAGCTGGGTGGCTTACTACCTCTGGGCGGCCGGAGTGGCCTACACCATAGAAACCCAATGGCCGTGTCCACAGCCCTGCCAGTGCAGCAGGGAGCTGCTGGAGATAAACTGCTCTGAGAAGCAGCTCACCACAGTTCCTGAAGGACTCCCTCTGGACTGTCAACTCCTGAATCTCACTCGGAACAACATCAAGACGCTCGCGCCCCAGCAGTTCAACACCTTAACACAGCTGATGGACTTGGATTTAAGCGACAACATATTGGTGATGATTGAAGTGGAGGCGTTCCTCGGCCTGCGTAGCCTTGTAAACCTGCGTCTCGCCCGCAATCGGCTCAAGGTTATTTCCGCAGGAGTGTTCAAAGGTCTGGCGCAATTGCGGCTATTGGACATCGGTGATAATGAGATCTTAGTTTTGCTGGATTTCACTTTCCATGATTTGGCAGCCCTGCAGCGCATCGACGTGGGGAAAAACGATTTGGTGTTCATTTCTCCTCAAGCGTTCACAGGCTTAACAGGTCTGCGAGATTTGAACATAGACGGGTGTAATCTCACCGCTGTGCCAACGGAGGCGCTCGAACAATTAAGTGGGCTGACGAGTCTTGGGCTGCAACGCCTCGGACTCAGCACTCTGCCAAACAACTCCTTTCAGCGGTTGGGGAACCTTAAGAAACTTGTCATCTCCCATTGCCCCAATCTGGAAAGCCTGTCAGGAAACAGCCTCTTGGGCCTAAATCTCACATTCCTCAGCATAACTAACTGCAACCTCAGTGTTGTCCCCTATACCCCGCTGCATCACCTTGTGTACCTTGTATACCTTGACCTTTCCTTTAATCCCATCAGATACATACAAGGGAACCTGCTTGGGGACCTGCTAAGGCTTCAAGAGTTCCATCTGGTAGGGGGGCGACTTCTCCTCATTGACCCCAGAGCCTTCCAGGGTTTGGTGCAATTCAAACTGCTGAATGTTTCTGGAAACCTTCTCACGACACTAGAGGAAGGAGTTTTTCATTCAGTCAGACGCCTGGAGGTTGTAAGACTTGATAATAACCCCCTATCATGCGACTGCCGGCTGTTATGGGTGTTTCGCAGACGTCTATATCTTGACTTTGACAAACACCCACCAATGTGCACCAATTCAGTTCATTTTCAAGGCTGGAACTTTCTGGACTTCTCTGAGGTGGCTCTCTTACAGCTGTTCACCTGTCGGCAGTCCAGAATATTAAACCGCAAACCTCAAGAAGTACGGACAGATGAAGGACAGATAGTTTTGTTTCACTGCAATGCTGAAGGTGACCCTACGCCCTCAATAAGCTGGCTGAACCCAAAGCTTGCACCCATATCCTCCGTTGGCAGAATACAGGTTCTTGCTAACGGGTCATTGGAGGTTCGCTATGCACAGGTGCGGGACAGCGGTACCTACATTTGTGTGGCGTCCAACGCTGGGGGAGATGACAGCATCCGCGTTAGCCTCCTTGTCAGAGGCTTTTCATCACCTTCCCTCAACCCTTTTAATCTTGAGAGTTGGCTTCCTTTTCCCTCTGGCTCTCCGGCTCTAAACAGAACCCAACAGTTTTCATTTGATGTTAAAACGCTAGTAATAGCCGCCACCATTGGGTTTCTGTCGTTCTCCAGCTCGGTGACATTATGTTTCATTTTAATGTTCCTCTGGAGTAAAGGGAAAGGACAACTGAAGCACACAGCTGAAATTGCATATGTGCCACGAAGTGCTGTGACAGAAAATAACGGCGGCCCAAATAACCATGTGGAACCAAACAGGTTTACCATGAAGTTAATATAGATATATGTGAACGTCATTTTTCACTGGACATATGTACACACCCTAAACATGTCTACTAAAAAGTATTCATGTAAAATGACAAGTGATCAATAACAAATCAAATAAGAAGAATCTGTCACCACCTCCAAAGACTTGCAGCTAAAGCGAATTGCCCAGAGGTGTCATTGGTGTGTGACCCTGCGATGGAGTGGTGTCCCATTCAGGGTTTCTCTCTGCCTTACAGCCATCATCAGCCGGGAGGGGCTCTAGCCCCCGAAAACCCTGACCATGAAAAGCAGGTTAATAAAATGGATGGATGGATGGATGTTGGTCAACATTGCAGCTCTTTACTTATTTTTCTTCCTGTGTCATTTTTGTTTTATTTCTATGAATTCATTGGCATTGCCATTTTGTGCATTGTCTAGGTCATTTTGATAAAATTATTTGAACTATTATTTGATGTTGATTGAAATAATATTTAATTAATTACTAATTTGTAATTAGCTTTGCACATTTGTAATCGTGCATTTTTTTCATACTTTAGAATTCCAGTTTACTGTATATGTGGTGTGCTAAATAATTGTAAAGCTGCACATAATCAAAGATGTACAAAGAGTGCATGACTTCAAAAAGCCAGATCTTATGTGCAGATTTTAATTACATGCCACAATTGGACCTGGTCTTTGACTTTTTTTTCTACAGGCAAAGAAAACATATTGCACTTTATGTGTTATATATTTATAAATCCCAACCCCAAACACAGAGACATTTGTTGCATGTTGCATTGTAAAATCTGGCTTTACAAATCATTTTGTAAGATGCAGAAACATTATCTAGGCTTCAAAGAGCATATTCAAACTTATTTAAATGAACAAGTGTTCTTAACAGTCTTAGTCATTAGTTCTTAGCCATTCAGGAAGCATGTCTCCTCCAGCTCGCCGTTAGTGTTAAATTAGGGTGAGCAATTTATTCTTCAGGTCATAGCATACAGTCAATAAGTTTCCTTTAAAAATAAAACGGACAAATATCAAGTTATTCAAGAAATAGAAAGAAGCAGGAGTGCGCTTAAGAATGTCTACACAATAGTATACATAAAAATACTGTAACCCAAATCACAGCATGCTACCTCAACTCATTGCAACTGCACCTGCTATAAGGACGACTACCAACTGATGTGTATGAAAGTAAGTTCCCCAAGTAAATGAATAAATAACTAAATTAAAAGTGACTTGTTTGATGATCCTTGCCTTTGACATTTGCCTTTCCCAAAAGTAACGTTTTCTCTTTCATGGACAAATACAGCCTGCAGCACTGCCTTAGTCACAAAGATATGCATTATTTGATGATTTTTCTTTTAATCATGGCACCTCCGCCCTTCAAAACCCTCTCAGGATGACAGCAGCTCAATCTTCACCTCTTGTTTTGAGCATTTCATAGAATTTCACACTCACGTTGATATGTTTTAGTCTCAAACGGTCAGTATTTTCACACTCCGTCACTGCATGGTCCATTTACTTACAATATTGAGTTCATTTTCACCATCTGGGCTCGAGCCCTCAGGTGTACTCTGTTTGAGAGTGTATTTCTGCTCTGGCCAGAGGAATATCCTACAGTGTGTTGTGTCCTGTGTCATTTGATGCATTGGCAACCTAGAGCCCTGCAGTATTGAACCAGAAGGTACGCATCACAGATTAAACAAACATGCAACTGACTAAATAATTACATTGAGGCAATCTTTCATTTGTCTTGAAGATTGAATCTAAAATACAAAGGCTTAACTTTCTGCTTCCTCTACAAAATGAATATTTTAAAGGTGCAGTGTGTAGAATTTATCGGCCACTAGCGGTGAGGTTGCAGATTGCAACCAATTGTATTCCCCTCCGTGGAGGAGAATCTACACTGGCCGCGAAAAACGTCCCTCTCTAGGGCCAGTGTTTGGTAGCTGCTCTGGGCTACTGTAGAAACATGCCGGTGCAACATGGCGCACTCTGTGGAAGAGGACCCGCTCCTCAAGTAGATATACACTCAACTCAGGGCTCATTCTAAGGAAACGAAAACACGATTCTTATTTTCATGGGATTATACACTAATTAATACATACGTATGAATATAATATTGCATTTCTGCCAAGTCCGTTCCGCTAGATGCCACTGAATTCTATACACTGGAAGGAGGAGCACTTTCAATTGCATAGAGAAATAGCTAAGATATACGAAATGTACAAAAATGGAGAAATGAAGGGAGAGAAGGAAGGGTGGAGGTTTCACACACGATTTTCTTTGGCAGTTTTCCACCCGACAAGCCTTCCAAGACTCTTTTAACTCAAAATTCGCCGACCGACATTCACAGTCAATGGAGCGTTCCTCCCAATATGGCGGCGCTCCAGCAATGTGACGTCAGCTTCACGTTCTCTATTCTCAAGTTTTCAGAACTCTGAATATATAGAAACATTTCATATAATAAATATACATAATATAATTTATATAAAATAGAGATCAAGAATTATAGAAAAAGTAATGAAAGAATGTAAGAAAATCAGATTGGTAACGTCTGGCTCGTCAACAGCCTCATCATGAAGTTTGGCGTCTTTGGGATTCCGTACAAACCTACCCGGTCCCTCGTGACCTAACCCGGAAGTAGTTCCACTGCTCTGACTCCGGCAGCACGAACGCTTCGACGGTTCAACATTCGAGTCATAAAATAATCATTGTAATTTAACTTTCGTGGAAGAAACCCAGAAAGAAGCTACGGAGACACGTCGCCGTAGCTTACAAGACACACATTTTCGGCGTTGAACAGAAGTGAGCGCTACTGCTAACCCTTAGCACTGTTGTGCTAGCAACCATAACAATGACACTGGCGGTGCGCAGAGAGCCCCGCAAGACTGCGGGGAATCGCATGTCCAAGCTGCTGGACGCGGAGGAGGAGGACGACTTCTACAAGACCACGTACGGGGGCTTCAACGATGTGAGTGAGACCGCTATTCCGTCTGTCGTGTGGCACCTGGAGCCAACCGTTGGCTTTGTACAGTTAGTTAAACTGTTAAACTGCTTCACGTCTCCAGCGGTAGACCCAAAGACCGCCAGGATATGTGAAGTACTACATGGTGCCCAGGTTTGGATTGTATAGGCAGTGTCGTTTTAAACAGCATGTTATTATTTATTAGGGGTCCAGGCGGACCTATTGTTTTTGTTGATGAAGGAATGACGTCAGTAGTGTCTGGATGAGTAGATCCCACGCGTCCACAGAAAAGATGCTCTAGACGTGTGTCCGGGGCGGTCCCGACGCGCCGTTGCCCAAGTTTGATCCCGATTGGTCAATTCAAAAAACAAATAACCGTGTTTCTCATCTTCGAAACTCTGCAGACCGGTAGTCACGCCGAGAGGGTCTTCACTACGTCATCGCAACACCGTGTCGCCGTGGTTACGCGCGGTTGAGATGTAAACAGCGGAGATTGACAAACCGACAGAACACTGGGAGCTCTGCTCGGCGTTGCATCGAACCACCGTGAGCCAACGGCAGGCTAGCAGTCAAGCCGACTTGATAGAACGGCGCCATCCGCGATCGATTAACTCGTGGAGTGGACTCGTTCTTCTTTCACAGGCTCGGAAAACTAAGTTATGCTGCATTAACTGAAACTCGAAAATGTGGAACTTGCCCTCTTGTTTATTTCTTTAAAATTTAGATGGATTGTTTGATTTATTTGATTAAGGGAAAACTTTGTTATATTTTATTGCTGCTACATTGCTTATCCTTGGTTTTAAATTTTGGTAGAAAAATATGGATATTGGAATTTTTATTTGTCTTTTGTATCAGCAAAAACGTTTATTAAAAGATGTATTTTTGAATGAAGTATTAATCTTTATTGTCTTCATTGAATCAGAAAGACAGACACCACAGCCACGACACATAACGGAATAGAGTGGCAAAGCCCACTTGTCCCTTGAACATTTTCGAAGGGCCGGCAAACCTGGACCCTGCGTATTGCTGCCTGCAGCTATAT
>OMKR01101933.1:0-13678 GCA_900302355.1 Cyttopsis rosea
CTCCCCTCACACACACACACACACACACACACACACACACACACACACACACACACCAAAATTCACATCAATGTGTTAAATAACTTTTAAAACCTTAACCTCAGATAACAACACCAGTGACACATACACATCAATACAATCCCCAGTGGTACATCCACCTTCTCCTCTCCCCTCTCCCTTCTCATCCTCTTTCCCCTTCCTATCATAAATAAACCCTCTTTTCCGTCAAAACAAGGGGAGTCAATAGTTAACTGGGGCGTAAAGAAATAAATAAATGAATCTTTGACATCTGTCAAAAAGGCAATAGGTGACATGTGGCCAGCACCACATGCATGGGTGAACATTTGGGAATGCTGCTGAAAAAAACATCTTAAACCTGTCAGAGCTCAGGAGAATCCACATTAAGAGTACAACTCCAGAGATGTGCTGGTGTTTCAATTTTTTTTTCCCACTCATTCTACCATTAATTATGGTCTTATTTTCAGATATGGTTATTGATAAGTGACTGACTTCAAAGATTCGTTAAATTTTCTCACTCTTTGTTCATCTGGTTCAGTTGGTATAATGTGCGGTGAGCGAGTGGGCATTTCGGGTGAACGATGAACAATTTGCTCAATTGCAAAGTGCTAATCAATCACATTCAATATGAATTATGCCAAATACCTTGACTTTTTTTTACATTAAATCAATCCTCAGTTATTTTTAGTTCATGAATCGCAAGTCAAAGTTTCACTCATTCACTCGCTCTTCACAATGCCTTTGTTGGAGTGACTCTGAACTCCTGAGTAATTTTTTACAAGATTCGTTCAATACTGTCAAATCGTTCGCATTTACCGGAATTTCCGGTATCTCTATCTTTAGCATTTTTTTCAGTCAAACGTTGCTATTTTCCCCATTAGAAAACCATAACACACAGGGGCGGACTGTTAGGAGAATTATCAGGAACTTTTTAAAAACAAACATCTGGGGGTGGTGAAGTTGATGAGAATTGTTAGTGCCGCACGTTATGCATTGCTAATGTGTCACAGGAAATAACAAAGTATGTTAGTTTGGCCCCGCAGGATCCCTAGTTTGAGTGAGTCAAGTTGAGTCAATTTCGATAATGGTGGTGGGGGAATGGGGTGAGCACAGGATTGGCCATGAAGGACTACCAGTGTCTTATTTAGGGATTTTATAATTTACTCCTTTTTTCCTCCATTGTTGTCTGCCAAACTGAAAAATAAACGCACCTCAATGTTCCCTTCCCATATTTGTTTGTTTGCCATTTAAAAGATGTGTATAGTTTGAACACACTGTATATTTAATGATTGGTTCATTTTGTTTTCAAGTGCATATATATTATGTCCAGACCTGAAATTCTCCTAATGGGAAAACAAAGGTAAAGTTAATATGCGTGAAATAAACAATTCAAACTAGAAAACAATATTTAATCAGGACCAGCTGGGCAAAAAGGGAATTTAATGCTGTGTAACAGTGTATTTTCATTTCTAAACTAAAACAATAGAGGAATAGATGATAATTTTCAGAAATGGGAAAAAACACCTTATAAGTATGTAAATCACTACCATTTAGGTATGCTTGAATTATTTTGTCTTAAATTCCTATGGAAATATGTTTATAACTAAAACACCAGTGAGCAGTCTGGATTTCATCTTTTGACAATTTTATTAATTGATGTGTGGAAGATCTTTTAAGGCCTCCTCCGGGCTTATACGTTCATTGGCTGAAACTGATTAATATGGAAAGAAATAATTCAAAAATACGACTTCTTAGAGCTTTAAGTGAATTTAATAACAGCTGGGAACCTTGTCCAAGTGATCACACCATGACACGAGGAGAATTACAATATGGTTCACAGCCCAGCAGGATAATATAGCTGATCATGGAGGCATGCCTACAGGGAGATAGAGATAGATAGATCGATAAATAGATAGGTAGATAGAGAGAGAGAGAGAGAGAGAGAGAGAGAGAGAGAGAGAGAGAGAGAGAGAGAGAGAGAGAGAGAGAGAGAGAGAGAGAGAGAGAGAGAGCAAGAGAGAGGGAGATGCAGACTCATTTCATGTTCATCAGAGAGCCTTGGCACCCAAGTGAGGCACTCACAAAGAGAAAGGAATGTGAGGAATGCACATCTGGTAGATAAGGAGCTTTGTGCCTAGTACTGCCTGGTACACAAATACATTGAAGAGAGAGCTTATGAACAAAAACATAGTTCATTGCTTATATGAAGCATATAATAATATTATATGAAGCATATGGGTATTGATTATATAAGTGAGAGTAAATAAAAAAGTCATTTGAAAATAACTATTTATTTTCTACCCTTTGAGACTCACCCAGAGTCTCACAAAAGTGTGACTCAATTGTCCACTAAACACAAAACATTACAATACATTCTGGAAAACAAAACAAAAAATCATGGGAGTAACATTGAAATGATCAGGAGGTCTAAAAGTGCAGAAAACACGCACAAAATGAGGGGCACCTCAAATAATTGGAGTTTCCCCTCTAACTAATTCACATTTTATTCCAACCGGGGAGCATGTGATCACTGCATAATTCGGCTAGTAAATCTCTTCCTAATATATTCACTGGCAGTTGGTGTTTAGCAGTGGGGCAGTTGTGGTATGGGGTCCAACTGACACAGGAATGGGGGTAGTAAATGGCATTGTTTGTGTCATCCCTGAGAAACCTTTGGTACTCACATTATTATATCTGTACCGGTAATTTCCCACCTCAAGATCGACATTGCCGGTACGGCTGTGTTGTGAATGGAAGCGGTAACAAGCATGTAAAGGGTTAAGTCCGTCTGACTGTTCTGGAATGTAGCTGCATGTGTGAATAGTGAAAATCACTAGCGGCACCAGAAAAGTTATCCCAGTAATTTACCGGAAACAATGTGTGAAAGGGCTGTAAGTTAGGAGGCGCAGCCTTTCTTCTTATTCATTGTTCTGGCCTGTTTACCACAGGTTATGGAGGTTGACAGTAAAACTTGGTTACACAGACAGTCTCTAACAAATCTCCAAATGTCCTGGATATAATTTCTTTCCACTGTATTAAAATTATTATTTATTTTCTTCTTGTCTTCTGTGCGCCGGGTGCCTCGGGTGCTGGGGGTGGTGGAGGGGCTGCATATCTGGCTGTCTGCGGGCGTTGGCGGGGTTCTGTTCCCCCTGTGTTATTGAAGTCGGGTGCCCTGCACCATGTGCACTCAGTGACATGGGTGGGGGTGCTAACGGGTGAAGGCAAGGTGAGGCAAGGTGAGAGGCAAGCTAACAGGATGGCAGTGGTTAACCAAATGCAAGACTAAAAATAAGTCTTAAGTCTGGATTTAAACATTTCTATAGAAGTAGCAGCTGTGATTTCCCCAGCTAGGACCTTTCAGAGGACTGGGGCTCAGAGTGAGAATGCTCTCGAGTCTGCAGACTTATTTTAAACTTTCGGAATCGCTAAAAGACCAGCATGTTGTGAGCGTAAGGCCCAAGATGGTACATAAGGTACCACTAAGTCAGCAAAATAGGAATTTGCTAGGCCATGTAGTATTTTATAGGTAAGTAGAAAAAGCTTAAAGTCACATCTGAGGTAAGTGCAAGGAGGCCAGTATAGTGGTAATATGATCAAACTTTCTAGTCCTAGTCAAGATTCTTGCTGCAGCGTTTTGTACTAACTGGAGGCTTTTAATAATAGTCATCGGACGGCCAGAGATTACAATAATCTAGGTGGGAAGTTACAAATGCATGGACTATGGTCTCCGCATCACTCATGGATAGAAGCAATATTGTGAAGATGAAAAAATATAGTTCTGGTAATGTTCTTAATATGCAGTTGAAAAGAGAGAGTGGAGTCAAATATAACTCCTAAATCATTTGCTGAGTTACTTTGAGTAATAGTACAGTTATTAAAGTATGGTATTCTTAAACAGGTGCCTGTGTCTGACAGGACCACACACCTCTATAGTACAACAATTGCGTGGGTTAGTTAGTTCTAAGGGCATGTATAGTTGAGTATCATCAGCATAACAATGAAAGCTATTGCCATATTTGCAGATGATCATCAAGTGGCAACATATATATATATAGTAAACAATAAAGGACCAAGTACCGATCCCTGCGGGACCCCACAAGTAACATTACACTACTCAGAGGTCACATTGCCATGAATTACACGGTGTGTCCTCTCTGAAAAATAAGATCTAAACTAGGAAAGTGGCAAACCTCTAATGCCATAGCGATCTAGCAGCAGGCTATGATCAACAGTATCAAAAGCAGGGCTTAGGTCGAGTAAAAGTACTACTGTCATGTCCTGATAAAACCAGTTTTAATAGCCTGAAGCAACACCCTAAACTTATCTGTCCTCTTTGCACTGTCTATATACTCTGTCAACAACCTAAGCTTACCCGCCCCCTTTGTCCTTGTAAAAAACCTCTGTAGCAATAAATATATTTCAGAACTCTGTTGAATGGTGAATTACCTTCAACTCTGTCCTACAGTCAGCTGTACATTTCAGGAAACTCCACTGACCATACTTTCAAGCCTCAAATAAAAACACTGGTGTCAGAAAAATAGTGGATGGTTTGTTTTCTCCAGATGCCTGAACTTTAAAATTAGTTGTGATCTTTTTGGAATTATTAGATGTGAAGAGACATCTGAGCAAGTGTGTGGCTTTGTGGCTTCGGCCTCTAGAAGTATTCTTCTAGAATAAAACAAAAAGGCAATATACTGATTGAATCAAGGGTTTCTCAGCTACTGATGTGGGTTCAATAGTAAAATGTAATTTTGGCTTGATTGTTGGAACAGAGCAGTTTTCTGGGTGGAGTTGGAAAATGGGAAAGTCACCAGAGCAACCAAAGGCGACGATGAACAAAACAACCAGTCTGCCACCTGAAACCCCAGTACAATTTGTGGACCATACTGTGGGGTCATATTACACTCATCCATTTCAGACAATGTAACAGGATGGTCAGAGACTCTGTACCCGCAAGTCCCATTGCTAGTAACAAGAGAAGGCACATTCTCTGATTATCATATGGGATTAACGAATCGCATGGTGAATGAGGGCATCGGAGATCCAAACCGGAACTACTCTTATATGCAAGATGCATATGAGAGATGGTAAAATGTTAAGCATCCACCAATAACAAAAATCAATTTGGCCGCTGTAAATATGACGCAATTGGCAATGCGTCCAAAAACAAAAGTGCTGAAACCTCTGACGCCTAAAATAAAGCCAGAGACCCAGGAAACCTTCTCAAAAGAAGACATTGAAAATGCATGTGCAACATTGTACCCAACCTTGGATGATTTGGAACCAGAAAATGAACAGACTGATGACAGACCGACATTGCTTAACCGCTCTCTTTGCACTACATATATACTCTTCAACAACCTAAGCTTGCCCACCCCCCTTGTCCTGTATAAATACTCTGTAGCAATAAATGTATTTCAGCTGACTTGGCTGCAACTCTGTCCTCCAGCGAGTTGTACGTTTCAAGTTAACTTTCAAGCCTCAAATAAAAAGATCATTACACAAGGTGTAAGAGGGTATCTATATCATCTGCCTTAGTGCCTGTTCATATCTCACTATTAGAAGAATTTGATTGGAGTTGAGGCCGAGTGCCTTTAAGCTCTTCTCTAATAAGGTCAATTTTCTGAGTGAAGAATTGCATGAAGTCATTAACTGTGAAGGGGAAGCTGTTGAGAATAGGCTGTTTTTGGGTTAGTATAGCTACCATATCAAATAAAGTTTTATGATAATTTTTATTAAGACAAATTAACCTGGAGAAATACTCTTGGCTAACGAAAGAGAACATTTGTAGTTCAGCAAACTCTCGCCCTATGCCTGACGGAACACTTCAAGCTTAGTCGCACAACATTTACGCTCAAGTTTCCTACAGGGTTGTTTAAGTGCTCGGGTCTCATCTGTAAACCAAGGAGTTGATTTCCGAACACGCAATTTTAATCTTAGCAGTGCCACTATGTCTAAAGCATTCCGGAGCGCCACATTAAATTTGTTTGTGAGGATATCAATGGGACTTTGGTAAAATGGAAAGGAAGCAATAGCTGCGGGCAGTTGATCAGAAAGTGCAGTAGTAGTTAATTCACTAATGTTAAGGCTGCTATTGCTCTGGTCCTGCTCGGAATACTGGCAGTGAATTAAGATTTCAAATTTTATGAAATAGTGGTCAGACACAGCAGAGGTATAGGGGAGAACCACTATGTTAGAGGTATCAATGCCCCGGGTTAGTACAAGATCAATAGTGTTACCATTATAATGGGTCGGTTCATGTATTAGCTGTGTAATGTCAAATGCCAAGTGCCAAATGCATCAATTATTGTCTGGAACACCCTGCTAAAGGGTTCAGATGGGGAGTTCACATGAATATTAAAGTCACCCATAAGTAATATATTATCTACGTGCATCACCATGTCAGAAACAGTCTGAGAATTTGTCTAAGAAGGTCGATGTTGAGGACCACATGACAAGAACCTCAAATGTTTTAAAGTCATTGTTCAATTTAGGATTGAAATTAAGATTCGATTTAGAGATAAGGGTAATGCCACCTTTCTTGGATGGACTCACAACATGGGAGCTAACTAGTTTGGTGGAGAAGCTTCATTTAGTGGTAAGAAATCATTTGTCTTTCACCCAAGTCTCACATAGACCCATCATATAGAGATTTTGTCTCTGATCAAATCATTAACTAACAATGCTTTGGATGGGAGTGATCTGATATTAGACCAATTCTCATTCAAGTAGGCTGATCGATGCCCTTCCCCCCCATTCCCTCTGTGGTATTGAATTTAATAAGATTGCATTGTTTAGAGTCTGATTTGTATTTTGAGGAACTATAGGCACGACGGGGAAGTGATACTATATGTATCTGGTAAGAAATTCCAAGTATTCTACAAACAGTATGATTAGGAGAAAATTTTATAGAGACTAATATATAATAGAGGTTGATTAATTGTGTCACACAGTAATACACTAGTCTGTCTGACAGGATCTGTCCTCTCTTGTAAGCTAGGCAGGTTACTACTGTCCTGCATAATACTAGGTAAACTGGTGGACTCTACACCCCCTGAGGGTGTAATATGTGCAGGCTTACTATTAGCCTTTGTCTCATTTATGAGAGTCGGTTCTTGACAACTCACTCAGTAAAAAGATTCATTCATTTCATTCATTTTTCATTTGTTTGATTCAGTTACTATAACTTCCGTTCAACGATGAACGTCAGAAGAGTTGATCGCCCACTCACTGAATCGAAACTTAAGACTTGTGCTGGCTGCTTGAGGCGCACCTGGGACTCGAAGCTCACGGTCCACAGCATCAGTTGCGAGCAGGACTTAACTAACTACTGCACTTTCTGACCAATTGCCTACAGCTATTGCTTCCTTTCCATATTTAGAAGGTCCCATTGATAACCTCACAGACTAATTTAATGCGGCCCTCCATAATGCTTTAGATACAGTGGCACCACTAAGAATAAAATCATGTGTTATAGCTAAAGACTAGCAATTCTTTACACAGAAAATTGATGTTATTAGAGAAGAGATTAAAAGCACTTGGCCTGAACCACAATCAAATCCTCCCAATAGTGAGGCTGGACCAGGCACTAGGGCAGATGGTATAGATAACCTCTCACACCTTGATACAGTATCTCTTGAAACTCTAGCGCAGTTGGTAAGTGCAGCAAAACAGACAACATGCGTACTGGACCCACTCCCTCAAATGCTTGTTAATGAACTGTTTCCAATTTTAGGACTCTCTATTCTTAAAATTATTATCTCTTCTCTCTCCTCTGGCACTGTACCTATGGCCCAACCTCGACCCTGAGAGTCTTTGCAACTTTAGGCCAGTCTCCAAAATTCTGATCTCGCAATCTATTTGAATTGTTTCAGTCCGGATTTAGGATGCTCCACTCCACTGAGACGGCCCTCACAAAAGTGGTTAATGATCTTTTATTAGCAATGGACACCGACAACTCATGAGTCGTACTATTACTCGAGCTCAGTGCTGCTTGTGATATTGTTGATTATAACCTACTGCTAGATCGCCTTTACATGTGCATTGGCATTAGACGTTAGGCACTTTCCTGGTTTAGATCTTATCTTTCAGAGAGGACACACCGTGTAATTCATGGCAATGTGACCTCTGAGTATTGTGATGTTACTTGTGGGGTCCCACAGAAATCTGTGCTTGGCCCTTTGTTGTTTAGGATCTATATGTTGCCACTTGGAGATATCATCATCATCATATGGCATTAGCTGATGATACCCAATTATACATGCCCTTTGAACTAACTAACCCAAGCAATTGTCGTACTCTAGAGGCGTGTCTTGCTGAAATTAAACAGTGGCTACTAACTTCTTGCTTCTCAACTCAGAGAAAACTGAGATGCTGGTTATTGGTCCTGCCAGACACAGGCACATGTTTAAGGTTCTGAACTTTGACAACTGTACTATTACCCAAAGTAACTCAGCAAAGAATTTAGGAGTTATATTTGACCCCACTCTCTCTTTTCAACTGCATATTAAGAACATTACCAGAATTGCATCTTTTCATCTTATTGAATGGCCTGGTAAAAATAGGTCTTCTCCACCCTGGTGCACCCCTCACCTGTACTACCTCTCAACATGGCCCCACGCATGTCATCGACACCCTGAGACAAGCGGCCTCTACATAAAGAGAAAACGATTCCTCCTGTGGGATTAAAACCGTGATGGGACTTTCATGGAGAGAGGGAAATTACTCCCCCTCATGGCAGGGAGGTAGAATCGATAGCTTGCCCCGGCAAGGTCCAGCCGAAACTGGAATGAGTCTGGACGAAAATAATATTCAGCCGCAAAGAGGCTAAAACACCATCAAGGGCTACAAAGAAGGAAAATAATAAAACACAGCTGTAGGGATCCGTAAAAAGGAGCAAGATCTGCTATCATCGAAACCAGGACAGATTCCAGCAACAACGGCGGCCACGTCATCGCTACACGGAGCCTTGCTGGAGGATGTTTCCCCAGCTGATTCTGATTGGCCTTAGCTGAGCTAGTGTCTCAGCGACGCCTAGCTGATTCACCACCCCAGCTGTTTCCAGCCGTTACCCCGCGATCGCAATCTCCCGCGGAAGCCATAGATCAGAGCAACCAAACGGCACAGAGCATCGCAGCGCTTACAGAGCTATGTGGGGAGCTATAATGGGAGGTGGAGAAGAGAAGACAAGAGCAAATCTCGTCCCCGATGGACCTCAGGGAATGGGATCTACGAGAGCTGCTCAACTGGGACTTGCCGATGTCCATGGGAGATCTTTCATTACCGGACTTGTTGGATCTGTAAGGGAATGATGACTAAAAGCACTTAAAATATAAGTGTTGTATAATGTGTTAATTAAAGTTTATTAACACATTTGTTTATAAATCATCCATTAATCAATGGATGATTTATAAACAAATGTGTTAAAAGTTAAGAAATATAAACAATGATTTAGAAATGATAAAGGAAAAATGCCCATCTTTAATCAAAAAGGTTAAACTAATTAGAATTAGAAAAATACGATATGAGATGATTATTGTATATATGTATTAATTACAGAGTAGATCCAAAATAAAGCAATGAGAAAGTAGTCACGTTTGGTGTTACACGAAGTTCTAGTTCGATGTGGTTTAAAACTCATACATCAGCATAAGGGAGTCTTTCACGAGGAGAGATTAGGATCCTTGCGTGGATGTTGAATTATGGTTTTGGGTTATTCCTGGTTGCCGTGACGACGCGGCCAATTTCGATGCTTCGCCATCAAACAGGAAGTTGCTATAACTTCAGCATACTTTGTCCAATCTCCACCAAATTTCTCAGTCTTCATAAGACTCCCGCCCTGAACACATCTACACACCCATATTGACTTACAGTCATAGCGCCCCCTATTGGCAACAGGAAGTAATTGCTATGTCGCAAACATCATCCAATTTACATGAAATTCACATGGTGTGGTGTACACATGATGGTGCGAGGGCCTGTTCATCGCTGCTTGCAGCTTTAATTATAATTAATGTTTGTGATGATGTTTTTGACATTGCAATTACTTGCTGTTGCCTGTAGTGGGCGCTATGACTGTAAGTCAATATGGGTATGTAGATGTGTTCAGGGCAGGTCACTGATGAAGCAAGAGAAATTTTGTGCAGATTGGGCAAAGTATGCTGAAGTTATAGCAACTTCGTGTTTGATGGCCGCGTCGTCACGGCAACCAGGAATAACGTAGGGAAAAGCTTTTGATAACTTTTCATCTCCAATGTCTGAAGATGATTGTGTGCGAATTAGAAGTGGGTGCGATAAGATCCCTAGGACTAGTTCGTTCAAATACAATGTGTGGAAATGGCGAGAAATCGGTCATGTGATTCAAGATGGCCGACTTCCTGTTGGTGTTAGGGTGTTGGTCCAAGAGACTTTTTTCTCCGTCTTCACCTGATACATGTGTGTAGCAAATGTCGTTCATCTACGTCAAAGTTAAAGGAGGGGGCATTGACATTGAAAGTTGTTTCCTGTTACCAGTAGGGGGCGCTATGACTTTTTGGTGCGTCTTGACATGTTGTACATGTGTAGCGAATTTGGTTTGTCTATGTCAATCTGGGGCGAGGGGTCAAAATTTTAGGGGGCGCTAGGGGGCGCTAGAGAGCCATTTTGCCACGTCCATTAATACAAACCATAAAATATCAAATATTTCACCAGGTCGGGGCTTGCGTGCAAAATTTGGTGACTTTTGGGGCACGTTTAGGGGGGCCAAAAGGCCATAGTTTTCAGAGAAATAAATAAAGAAAGAAAGAAATAAAGAAAGAAAGAAATAATTTCTACAGATACAATAGGGCTTCGCCCGGTATGGGCTCAGGCCCTAATAATACATCAGTCAGCTAGTCAGCAAACCGTGTCAGTAATACTCAGTACAACATATTACCCACACCACAACAAACATAGTATTTTTCCCCCTCCAAACCGCAAAAGTTGCTTCAATCAGGAATGAGTGGGAAATCTATCCTCTGAACGAATTGGAAGAATGGACCCCATATTTTCCCAAAGTTATTGGAGGAGCCACTTAATGACAGTCAAAGGAAAGGATGTTTCTTATCCAGTGGGTGTGAGAGGGAGATGCAGATGATTTCCATTTGGTCAAGATTAATCTTCTAGCCAGTAAGGTGATAAAAGCTAAAACATCTTTTTTGGATGTAGGGAGGAAAAACAATGGGTGGAAGACCCCAAACAATGCACTGAGAGGATTTGGTTCTACTTTTCCCCCAATTATCACTGATATGGTATTAAAGATCTCTGTCCAATAATTATGTAGGGATGGGCAAAGCCAGAACATGTGTATGGGGTTTGCAGGAGATCACTGGCACCTATCACAGGCTGGTGATACACCGTCATACACCGTTAGATCTCAGACAACCGAGCCTTAGTATAGTAGGTACGGTGTACCACCTTACATTGAATAAGACCATGTCTTGCACAAATAGAAGATCTGTGTACACATTCTAAAATGCCCAAACTTCCTCTGGTATTACCTCCCCCTGATCCTCCTCTCAAAGGGTCTTTATAGAGTTCAATGACCCTGGACGTAAAATATTATTCTGGTTATAGATATATGAAATTGAGCCTTTCAGAGTTGGGAATGGTGTCAGGAAACCATCTAAAATGGAATCATTAGGTAAGTTGGGAAACATGGGGAACATTTTATGAACAAAGTTACGGATGTACTAAATGTACAGAAGCCTTCAGTGACACAGGTTTGGTGGAGTTTGCCTCTATACTCAGCCATGTGGGGGCAGGATTAAAGTCCTCATATTGAAGCCAGTATTTCAAAATCCTAATATTAGAAATAAATCAATAAAACCTGAAATTTGGTAAAGCCAGCCCTCCAAGTGGCCTAGGCCTTTGTAAGTATTGTTTACCCAGCCTAGTAACCTTCTTATTCCAGATAAACTCCAAGATCAGGCTATCCACTTTACAGAAGAAGGTCTGAGGGAGAAAAAGTGGTATGCACTGGAACAAGTAGGAGAACCGTGGAAGAACATTCATTTTAATAGAATTGACTTGTGCAACTAGAGAAAAATTGAGCACAGACCAGCATTCACAGTCTTCTCAGATTCGGGTCAACAAGGGGGCAAAGTTAGCTTTTTAGACGTCTTCAAATTTGTGTGTAACCTGAACTCCAAGATATGTAAAGCTATGTTAGGCAATTTTAAAGGGTAGGTTGTGGAGAGGATAATTCTTAGCAGCTGTATTAATAGGAAATATCTCACTTTTGTTTAAGTTCAATTTGTATACAGATATTTTATCAAATGATTGAAGAGTGGCAAGGGCAGCAGGGACAGATGAGAGGCAGGTTAGAAACATTCAAAAGGAGGTCATCTGCATAAAGGGAGACCTTCAACTCTATACCATTTTCTAAGTATGCGTATGCAATATGGGGGTTCGATCGAAGTGCTATCGAAAGGGGTTAAATGGTGATTGCAAGTAATAATGGACTCAAAGGACAACCCTGTCTTGTAGAGCGGTAAAGGCGAAAATACTCGGATTCAATGTTATTTGTCCTAACTGAGGCTTGTGGAGAATAGCTTAATCCAAGAAAAAAAACTTTTCCCAAAAGCAAATTTCTCTGAAGTATAAAAAAGGTAATTCCACTCTATCAAATGCCTTCTCAGCATCTAAGGATATCAAAATCTCATGGGAATTAGAGGTGGAGACATTATAGATTGTATTGAACAGACGTCTACAGTTGGAGAAGGAATGCCTGTTTCAAATAAACCCTGTTTGGTCCGAAGAGATAATAGATGGGAGAATGGATTTCAGACGTAGCACCAACAACTTTGATAAAAATTTTCAATGTTCAACAAACTTATTGGGCGGTAGGAGGTGCAAGCTAAGGGATCTTTGCCTTTTTTTAAGAGGAGGGAAATGGAGGCTGGCCCAGGGCATTTCCCACTTTATAGAGACAACGTGGCTGCATTGAGTTCTGCAATAGTGATTGGCTTGTCTAGTTCCTCTGCAACAAAACTGCTCAATGCAAGGAATATCCAATTTATGAAAGAAATCGGGAGCATTAGAAACTTGATCAGGAGAGTAAAGAGACATATAATTCCATAAATGCATTATTCATTTCCCAAGGTTCAGTAGATCTACCTGAATTTGTTTGGATCTGGGGGATTTGATGTGATGATGATATCTGACTTGGATCTCATTTGGAGCAGAAGTTCGGTAGTATGATGTGTGTAAGAACATCAAACTCTGCCTGTAAGGAGAGATGCTCCTTATATACAGTATCTCTGGGGAGCAGGAGGTAACATACAAGTTATCAAGTTGCGATATGCGTTGCGCCAAGTTAGCCAGTTTTTCTTTTTTACGTTTTTTCTCGTATCCTGTGTAGGAGATCATCTCCCCCCAGATATATGCCTTTAAAGTCTCCCACAGCACTGAAGTGGACACATCAGGTGTTTTGTTTACACTCAGAAAAAAAACTATTTGCTGTGAAAGAAAGTCAACAAAATCCTAATTTGAAAGTAAGCGCGCATTAAGACGCCATGGCGCACATATACTAGTAAAGTTTTTTAAATAGATATTTATAGAAACTGGAGCGTGATCAGATATAACAATAGCATCATATTTACATGCAGACACAGATGGAAGTAGTCTGTTATCAACCAGG
>OMKR01101935.1:0-12761 GCA_900302355.1 Cyttopsis rosea
TCTTAAATTTTAATTGAGGTCTTAATTTCAACATAAATTTTTTATCAGATTTTATTGACTTGACTAAGTTGACTAACTTAAAATAAATATACTGTACAGTATATTTATTTTTGTCAAAGTTAGTCAAGTTTGACATTCAACAGTCGACATTTCTGATGTTATAAAGCCCCAAGCCTACTGTTGAATCTTAAGCCTATCACTGGATACTTGAGAGAGGATTTGTCAAAAAATCTTAAATAGAGCTCAACAGTGAGGTTCCGGAAGTGAAAACCCTTCATATTCTGAATGGAGGATTTTGATTATAAGCCATAAAGTTGTAACCATCCAAGATAGACTCACCACGAGCTAGGAGACGGTGAAACGATGGTGCATGCTCCTGTAGAAGCCACAAGTCTGCACGATATCAACCTTGTTTTAAGAGAAACGTATTTTATAGTAGAATTATAATAGAAGTACTACACTACCCACAATCCTAAAGGGCAACAGCAACGTCTCTGGCCGGTGGAGCTGGCCGTTACCATGGCAATGTTTACCGCCCCGTGAACTGCTGCCACCGAACTCCAGGGTGGTTTACGTTACGTTTACCACAGAGCAGCCATGATTTCAACACTATTAAAGCAAAGCTTAAATTCAAGAAGAAGCGCGTTCAATTATCGTTAGTCGTTGGAAAGGAATCATTCACTCAATCAATGGTTTATGGGATGAGTAGTTCCCTCACTCTTAAAATGATTATGTACACAGTCTTGTACCTTTGCCTTTTTTCCGTTTTCCAATTTTCTTTTGTGCCAAATCAAATGTTTTATGGTCACGCTTCTTCTGCTAGTGGGTTGGCTTGGTTCCAGGCTTAAAACTCTTTATATGAGGATTTTCTGAAATGTCGATGGAGTAAAATGAATGGGAAGTTCACTTCCGGAAACGGAGCCGCTGAGGATGCCTAGTGGCCAGGTGAGGAACTGCACAGAGAGGGAGCGAGGGAGACAACTAGAGAGGGGTCACACAGACAGGGGAGAGAATGTGAGCTTTAAAACAAGAGATATCATTTTAAGCCTTAATATTAAGGTATAAACAAAACAAATTTCAGACAATATCTAGTCTCAGATTATAACATTGTTATTAAATAGATATCTTGTCCACCAGTTATTACTTTTATATATCACTATATTATTACTCTTATGAATTGTTCTTTCTCAGGGTTCCAGTGGACCTGTGGGGGACAGCGGTCCAGAGGGCCCCCCAGGAGCTAAGGTGAAATTCGACAAGCTCTATTACAACATGTCAGATATGAATGTAATTGTACGAACAGCTTTTTTAGCCCAAACTTTTTCAAACCACATGCAGAGATGCACAGAAACCTCACATTAAAAAATACTACACATCACATTTACACATTTTTATTGTCAGACGGCTGCAGTATTGCCAGAAAAGGCGACCTTTAAAATGAATTATGCATAGAACCAGTTACAGCCTCTCAACAAGGACGTCTTTATTGAAATGGAATGAAGGGTGAATTGTAACACTGAGCTGAAGTCCATGCACATTCAAGAGGATATTTCATTTAAAATAGGACAAAATGCAGTTCTTTATTTCTAGTGTGGCGTTAAAAGGTTGAAACAAGATTTTGGGGTCATCTGTCCTCACTGATGGCCTGTAGAAATGCAGTGGCACAGTGTTTTATTGACATTCTCCCTCTGAATACAACACATCCCCTTTCACTTGGTTCATAATGAAATGGAAGTGTAATAAATGAGGAGTGAAATGGCTAATTTAGAACAGATTGCACCCAAGAAACACGTTGCCCAGAATTCCATTGACAGGGTCCAAAGCTTCCACCCAGACATTTGGCATCTGGGGTTCAAACTTCAAGTGAGGGTTTAATAGGTGATTCATTTGCCTGACACTGTTACCTCTGTAAATAATTGCTATTTGCATGCATGCTCTAAAGACATATTTCTTCCCACAGGGAGAACGGGGACCACTTGGGGTTCCTGGAGTACCTGGAGACAATGGTATTGGATTCCCAGGATCCAAGGTGACACGATGGAAATCTAGAATAGAGACTCATTTGAGAATTATTTTAATTACATGTCATAATATCAACAATGTATATTGATATATCGATATGAATACGGATATAGATAGAATATCTTGGTATATGAGCGCCATGATACTTATTTCAGATGTTGTGTTTCGTGATCACAGGGAGAAAAAGGCATTCCAGGACGGCCCGGCCCCACCGGTCCTTTTGGGATAGGAGAGCCAGGACAGCCTGTGAGTCAAAAAATTATAACAACATTGAATTATCTCTCTTTGAATTATAATAATAATAATATTCATCATCATCATAATAATCATAATAGAACATATAGCTGCAGGCAGCAATGCATGGGGTCCAGGTTAGTCGGTGTGACGTGTGTGACGAAACAGGAGCCCTGTTCGCAATACTGAAGAATCTATTCAGGTTAATGTTATAACTAACTACAATTCAAGATGACATATAACCAGGGCTTAATTTGTGCCGGATCCTGCCGGAACATGATCCCGGACCTCCCAGCCCGTATTTTTAACCTTTCTAAAAGGAAAAAATATCCGCTCTCCGATCTCTCTGTGCGATCAGTGATCCCTGCGCGTCCCCGTTCCCCGTTTCTCCAAACAAAACCAATAATAAGTGTTTTTTTTTCTTTTTCCTAATTGAATTAAACAAAAAAAGCCTCATGTGTAACGGGCAGACTTTCTCAGCCACTCTCTTACCCGTGTCTTGCGGCAGGATGTGCCGTTTCGCGTGATGATGGCGGTGCCGCAGTGACGATTCTCTGTGACCAATCAGTAGTCTGCAGTGTTTCCTTCCTTCCTTCTACAAATAGTCTGATTTGGATCAAACTTGGACCACAGCGTGTGTGGACTGCCCCAAATACAACTACTGTATCATTCATTCGTGTCCTTGGGTTCGACGGTTTCTAAGCACCAGACACTTTGCCATGTGAAGAAGTGGTGATAATGATTGAAGAATAAGAATCAGAACAAAAACAATCAGGTTCCCGCCCTTTTGGGCTGGACCCCTAACTACTATCTTCAGAGTTTTTGTAATCCATCATACACTGGATTTAGTCAGTTTTTCAACAAATGTACAATATGTTGTGATACCATATGCAGAGACAATCAACCAAAAATGAGGATATGACCATAACATAAAAGTAAGATAAATACATATTAAGATTCAGGTGATATTAGGAACATACAGTACATTAACTATGTTTTGAACCAGATATATTGTCTTATATATTTCAATGGATGTTTAATCACCATCATGTGATCAAGTAGGAAAGACGAATAGTCCCTAGAATGAAAGGTTGTTTTATTTATTCCAGGGTCCGTCCGGACCGACTGGAGCTCAAGGAAACTCCGGGCCCCCTGGAGAGGGGCTTCCAGGACCCAAGGTGACGAAAACCATAATCTAACATCTACCTACAGTACTGTAGATGGTTTTTAGCTTGTTTCGTAGCATTCAGAGGAAATTTAATCTATGTGTGTGACGATGCCTGGCGTATTACTGGAGTATTATGTAAGTCAAACTAAACCTGCTTTATTTTAGGGGGACAGAGGGTACGAGGGACCCAAGGGAAGCCGTGGTCCACCTGGTGTTGGACTCAAAGGCGACAAGGTAAATCGCTCTGAAACCGCAGTCCATGAAAAAGCAGCTGCTGTTATGCAAAATACCTACTTCTGTATAGTGAAATTATAATACCTTTTTGTAATGAAAGTGAAAAAATCTTTCCTTAGGGCGGTCATGGGCCACCTGGGGTCCCAGGACCAGTGGGAGGCCCTGGGATAGGACTTGAAGGAGAAAAGGTAAACCATTTCTTGGCTTCTAGCTGTTGATGTGTGTTGTGCTCTCATACACATCCAAAGCAAGAAAACCACATTTTCTTTATTTGGTTTTCCAAGCGTCTTAAAAGTGAATGAAAAAGTTTTTATTCAGAATTTGGGTTCTGCCTATATGCTCTACCTGCTGTGTTGCATGGGTTTCTGTCAGGTGCTTCATCTACATTGACATGCAGGTTAGGCCACTTGGAGAACCCGAATTAGACAAACTGAACAAATTGATCAGTCAGTTAGAAAAGCTTAACATCCAGCAACAAGCCAGAGACTAAAACTTTTTGCTGTTTTACCTTTTTGCATTTCTTCTCTCCAGGGGAACCATGGCCCAGTGGGACCAGCAGGACCCAGAGGACCACCAGGGATAGGAACGATGGGTGTCAAGGTCAGAATGAGACTCTTCCCATAGAGGTTTTTTTTTTTGCAATTAAATAATTAATTTAATTAATTTAACTGTGTTTCCTGCAGGGAAACCAGGGTTTCCCAGGTGAGCCTGGAACACCTGGAGAGAAAGGCCTGGGAGGTCAAGGACCAAAAGTAGGTATCATACACGATGTCTGTCATGAGCTGATAAATAATTATCTGCTGACTAAACACACACATTTGGAGTCTGACATGCACCTCTGAAAGGCAAATGTTGCATCTATATTTTTAAAAGCCGCTTTATTATAAGATGAATGAATGAATCTTCAGCCTCTTACTCCTTAGGCAAGCGATGTTAAGAAGGCTGTGGTCGCAGCAATATCACCCCATTAAATATCACTGACATTAGAGTTATGTAAGATTGAAGCTCCAAGAAACCTGTTGTGCAGAATAATAGCAGAACAAGTTAGTGCTTTGATATTATTATAATATTAATTGCATAAATGCTCATGGATTGAGAAAAGTTGAAATGAGTTGATGAATCCTCATCCAGGCCCTTTTGTGAATTATATTTTGATTAAAAGTCCTTTAACCTCGGTGGTTATGCTGTGCGTTTCCTTCTTCTCCCAGGGAGACCCGGGAGCTGAAGGACTACATGGAATCCCAGGCCTGTCGGGGGAGGACGGAGTCCCCGGACAGAAGGTTAACCTGGAATTCTTGGGAATTTAATTTGTTTTCTTCTTCTACAGCCTTAGTACTATAGTGTATTTGTCGTCTTCCTTTGTCCGATTCTTCATTGTTTGTGTCCAAATGACGACAGGGTGACATTGGGACTCCAGGACCCCGGGGACCGGATGGGGCTCCTGGAAAAGGTGTACCCGGAGAGAAGGTACTGGAAATGGGTTTTACACTTATAACAATAACTCTAGGTCGAGAGAGGTGCTGATGCTGGACCAAAGAATTAGCAAAGATATTGGACGTCATAAATAAAAAATAATGACAATACTAAATAGTAAAATAACTAACAAACTGATGAAATAAATAAATGAAATTTTCACGACACACCTGGAGATCTTTTTGTGCTGTTTTTCCAGGGAGACAGAGGGGAAAGGGGATCCAGAGGTCAGCCGGGGACGGTCGGTCCTGTCGGGCCGATGGGGATAAAGGTATGCAAACGGCAGAAAAATGATTGAAGGGGAAAATGCAATATTTAGTTTTGCAATTAAATAACAGTATAACTGAAGCGCCTGCACCCCACTACAGATGATATAGTATATATCCATTTCAAATCCTAACCCAGCACGAGCTGAATTTCCCAAACGATTGAAATTTGCATTTGAAATTTCGACTCATGTTTTGAGTTTGCTTCGAATTGACACGCATTCAATAATTCTGCAGCTTTTGCGACGCACCTGCAGTTCGGGTGCTGACCCTTTGGCACATTCTGCTAATTGACAATTAACCTATTATGAGTCACCATTGCAGATGTATTTGTAATAAGACATCTGCTCTCAAATAATTGAAATTAATAGAAATATTATATTTTGTAATTAATTGTGTTTCTTCTCCAGGGCAAACCAGGAACTATTGGGCCTTCGGGTGCCATGGGACCACCGGGGAGAGGAATACCCGGCACCAGGGTAAATCAACGCATGTAACTCTCACGCCTCTCAACAGCAGTCTGAGACATTTTGGACTCTTTTTGGATTTTTATTCTTGTTCTGGTTTCTTTCCAGGGGGAACCGGGCCCAAGCGGTCCAGCTGGAGCTGTCGGTGAACCAGGGAGAGGCCTAATCGGATCCAAAGTGAATCTAGTGTCCTTATTCAGTCTCAGCTCCTCCATGGTGCTCGAAAAACATGTCAAGGAATAGTACTGAGAATGGGATTGTGTGCTGTTTTGTTTTTAGGGAGATAGAGGGTCGCCAGGAGCAGCCGGGCCACTTGGACTGAAAGGGGAGGGTTTCCCAGGCCTTCCAGTGAGTATCCCACTCTATTACACTGTTATTACTGTACTCTGTAGTTACTAAAGTCCTTGAACACATGTTCTTATGCTGCACCTCAGGGGCTTCCAGGGCCTCCGGGACTGGCAGGAGAGGTCGGAGCAGAGGGTAAAGGCTTACCTGGAACCAAGGTACAGTAAACAGGGGAAGCAAGGAAATAAATTAATCTTGATGAAGTACGTCATTAATTTTGAATTCTGTTCAGGGGGACAGGGGCTTGCTTGGACCCCCAGGGCCTGCTGGACCCCCAGGGATTGGGCTGACTGGTCAAAAGGTGATGAACATCATGAAAAACAGAAAAGGCTTTGAAAAACAACAAACACCGTTAGAACATACTGTATATTGCTTTTGAGTACTAAACAGAATACGTACAATATTTTGCTTTGTTTTTTTTTTACCCTGTAGGGATCCTCTGGTCAAATAGGAACACCTGGTCTGCAGGGCTTACCCGGAGAGGGCATTCAAGGACCAAAGGTACTGGTTTCACCTGCACTTTCCAAATGGCAAATCACTCAATACATTGTTGTTCAGATAATCCAAGAAAATAACCCTTTGGTTTATTCACCACGCTGGGCTGATGTTTAAAATTCCAATCAATCACTAAGACAGCCATGAGAATATTGACTAATGAGAATTTTCACTTCTTCCAGGGGGAGGCTGGATTTCAGGGGATCCCAGGACCCAGAGGTCCCCCTGGACAGGGCCTTCAGGGGGACAAGGTACCGTCCAACTGCCAACACATCAGCAGTAGCACCCTGAACCTCCACCGCAGACATGTCCCTCCTCATGTTGTAAAGTAGAAGGGTTTCAAAATATGATGTTCACACCATTGCAACACACAGTATCATTTAGCAGATGCTTGGGACCAGAATGGTTTAAAATTAATAAAGTAACGTATCGATACGTTATTTCGATTTTAACTGCGAATCAGACAGAACTTTCTTTGCTCCTCATACAGGGCGACCGCGGGCTCAGAGGTGAAAAAGGCAAAGGAGGCGACAAAGGAGAAATTGGAGAGCAAGGGATCATCGGAGTTTTGGTATCGAATTTACTGTCTTTTATAGAATCATAATATACTAAATCCATCATCCAGACTGAACGTTGACCATTGGGTCAAATGCAAATGCCGACCTATGAATAGAGAAGATGCGGATGAAATGCATCCTTCATCCTTAAAAGACTTATTTGAATAAAATAATGAATCGTAATTTCGCATTTGTACCTTCCTTCAACGTATAAATATCTAATCTGTTGAATCCCAGGGCGGAGCGGGACAAAAAGGAGAGCCGGGACTCACAGTAAGTGCAGTCATGTAAATCACTCCATTCCGCTAAAAAAATGACATGAATTTCTCTTTGCTCCTTGACAACTACACTAAAAAGAAACATCTCGATCTTTTAACAGAGGGAAGAAATCGTCAAAATAGTGAGATCAATATGTAGTAAGTGATCTATGAGACGTGGTGTGATTCACTCCGGGTGGTTTCCTTTTTTACTTTTGTCAAATATGTTCAAGAGATTGACAGTGAAAGACGAAAATGTCGAAATGTTGATCTGTACCGTCCTTAGTACATTATAAGAATAAGATAAATCACAAAAAAAGCACAAAAGTCTGTATTTAACGTTCTGCATTGCCCTCCTGCTGATCAGGCTGCGGGGTCCCGTGCCGCCGGACCCCCCTGGAGCTGGTGTTTGTGATCGACAGCTCGGAGAGCGTGGGCCCCGACAACTTCCACGTGGTCAAGGACTTTGTGAACTCGCTCATCGACCGCGGCTCGGTCAGCCGCGAGGTCACGCGCGTGGGCGTGGTGCTGTACAGCCACATCAACGCGGTGGTGGTCCGCCTCGGCCATGAGTCCAGCCGCGACCAGATCAAGGTCGCCGTGCGCTCCATGACCTACCTGGGCGAGGGCACGTTCACCGGCAGCGCCATCCACAAGGCCACGCAGGTGTTCGGGGAGGCGCGGCGCGGCGTCAGGAAGGTGGCGGTGGTCATCACCGACGGCCAAGCGGACCGGAGGGACTCGGTGAGTCTGGAGGCGGCGACCAAGGAGGCGCACGGCAGCGGCATCGAGATGTTCGTGATCGGCGTGGTGAACCGGAGCGACGCCCTGTACGAGGAGTTCAGGAAGGAGCTCCGGCTCATGGCATCCGAGCCGGAGGAAGAGCACATGTACCTGATTGACGACTTCAGGACGCTTCCCGGTGAGTGAGGCAGCTGCAATAAGAAACGTCTGCAGCTCAGGCATGTTGCTCTTCAGCGAGGCACTTCGCCCTCAATCCTTCCTGAGGCTTCCATCCAAATACGTGGTCTCACTCGAAATAAATGTTTTGTTTTTTTTGCATGCTTATATGAACCTTAATATATCCAATCCATCATGAGGTAAAAACACCTTTAACGTTGATCAAAATTTTACAGTTTAATTGTAGGGCACCATGGGTTCAATAAAAGAAAAATAAAACTTATGTCTAATAATTTTTTTAATTAATTCATTTAGGCTGAAATTCCAAATAGGGACCTTAATGTGGATTAATGAGACAATATTGAACAAATACAATTTAGATTTAAGGTCATTTAGCCACGCTGCCTAAATCTGGACTTTGTTCACTTGTTTTCCATATTTCTAGAATTGTCATACATACAGTATTTTCACCATAGTGACAATTTTTTGATTTTTCCATTTACATATGAGCTCATTAAGCCTTGTTAATCCTTTATAAATTCATTTGATATTGATTTTTTTTCCTTCTCACCACTGATAGTACATTTATTTTCATGATGTTCCCTGCATGCCCCCCATTTTATTTTATTTTATTTTTCATTTTACGATAAAGTTTGATCTTAATTATTTAACCACCAACACCACCGCCGCTTTATTTCCCAGCACTGGAGAGCAAGTTGCTGAGCAGAATCTGTGAGAACGACGACAAGCCTTTGTTCAGCTCCATCCCGAGCTCCAGACTCTCTCCTGGAACCACTGACGGTGCAGGGAACATACAAGAACCTCCCCGCAGGACGGATACGGACACCCCCACCCTCACAGGAGACGTCAGGAGGGTGCAGACGGTGGTGAGGGCACCACCCTCCACCAATACTTAAAAAGCACAAAAACACACTAAAATGAACTGAATGTAGACTTACAGTCGATTATATTAGTTTCCTACATCATTATATTATTTACTCACAAATTATCTCTCAGTTATTGGAGAAGAGAAAAGATATTTAGAATAATGTGCATTACTTATTTTGAGAACCCAGACCAACTCACAAAAATCCCCAAAAAATGCATGAGAAGCAATATTGTGCAAAGTCTTTTTTTTTTTTATTATACTTTTTTTTAAACAAAAAACAAAACAAATATGTCGTCTTTTTTAGCTAAATAATGCCGTGGCTTAATTTTGCTAAGCTCAAGTAAAGCTCACTTTTTTGGCCCATTTTCCACTTTATTAATTCACAAAAGGATCAATTTGATATTAATCTCCTCACCACTGATAGTACATGTGCTGCCCCACCACTGGTAAAAATGTCTTTCTTTTTTTTTTTGAGATGGTAAAAAAATGCTAAAATAAAAACCTAACATTGTGTATTTGTTTCAGCCCGGCCCTCCGGCGTCACGGCCCAGAATAGACCCTGCGGTTCCCCAGCGACCCGGGACGGGTGAGAGGACCACTCCAGGACCCAGGAGGGTTCCGTGGTTCGACAGAGAGCCCTTCAAGCCGCTCCCCGAGCTCCCGCTGCCGTCCGAGGTCAACCTCCGCACCCACACCAGGGTGATGATGACACCGGAGGACCCCACCCGAAAAACACCCCCCACCCAAGTCAGAACGCCCACGCCTGCCACTCCGACTCCTCGGCCGACGCCCCCGGCAACGCTTATAACGGGTAACTGATGTTTCATTATGAACTTAATTCAACTATTTGGATGAATGAATGGATAATGAATAATTAAAGTATACGCATTGATGCAGTCATTTGTAAACATATCTTGTCTTTATGATGTTGAGAATCACATTATGCGTCCTCCCAAACGGCAGCCATCCCAGCTACGCGAGAGCTTAAATAAGTTAAATGCATTATAATGAATCTTTTGAGCTTTCTAAACTATTTCTGCATGACTTGAAAAGCCTTTATTCTTTTTTTCCTCCTTTTAAAGTACATTATTTAAGTCTCCGTTTCAGCTTAAAGAGCCATCTTTATCCTTTTGTTTTTCTTTACCAGGGAGTGAGAATGTCTGCAGGTTATTTTACAAGTTTTATAAGTTTAATATAATGGTTTTATGTATATGAAACCTTTTTTTTTTTTTTTATCACAAAAACCCTGCAAACTCTGTCAACTTTACACTTTGGAACGTTTTTGAGGCCTGAAGTTAATATATTGAGTTGGTAAAACTCTTATCAAATAGTGTAGACAAATAAAATAGTGGAGTTGTTCATGTAAAAAAATTGTCAATTTAGGTCAAATAAAATAAAAAATATTGCAAAATTTAAGGAAATAATTTGTGCAGCCAAAAAATACAAATGTTGAGTTAACGTAACTCCAATTCGCATACTTATACAACTTAAAGGCAGAATCCGTTTTTTACTCCCAAACACGCTTCATTCCTTCATTCGGGAAGTTGTTTGTGTGATGTTCTGTGCGTGTCCCATCCTTGTGTCCACAGCAGACCGCTGCAGTCTGACCCTGGACCCGGGATCCTGCCTGGACTACGTCGTCAGGTGGTATTACGACGCCACCGCCAACTCCTGCGCCCAGTTCTGGTACGGGGGTTGCCATGGAAACGGCAACCGGTTTGAGACGCAGGCGAGCTGCAAAAAAGCCTGTGTCAAGCTGTAGAACACAACACAACATACACACACACACAACACACAACACACGTCGTAGACGCCACGCTGCCACTTATTAGAGTTGTACGGTTGGTTACTAGTTTGCTGCAATGTCTTAATTCAGCAACTTATTGCTTTACATGTTCTTTGTATGTCGGGGGAAAAAAAGAAGGGATGCTGTTCCGAAGAAAATGAAGGCTTGACAAGGAGATCAAACAGGCTTCATGATTCAGGGTGTCTGCAGGTATAAGAGCTCAATTGAATACTTTTTAGACAGATTTTTGGACAAATCATCTCTTCCTCATCAGAAATGCAGAAGAACTTGACGAAAAATAAATATATGGATACTAATAATTATAATAACCTTTATTTGTATAGCACCTTTCATACACGACATGCAACTCAAAGTGCTTTACATGATTAGAAGGCCATTAAATAGTAACAATAAAAGCAAAGCAAACAAGCAAAATGCATTTACAAGGTAGAATAATAAAATAATTAAAAGGGACTATATGTCATTTTATTACATGTATTAATGGCTTTGTGTGAATGGATTGTAACGCAACTTTAAAAATGAGACCTTCCCCGACCTCGGTCGCCTCCGACTGCCTGTGGACTGATTTCTATGTGAAGGACTCGGGACGGTTTTCCCGCGAAACCAAATGGAAGTGACGAAACGCGTGACGTAGCGCCGATCGGCACACGCAGGTCGGGCGGTGCTTGGTTCTGGCTCGTCCGTTTTCAAGCGGGGAAAAAAAAATAGCGACGGGTCACAAACTTTCTCATATTACAGCTGAACGGTTGACTAAAATATGCTTCCGAAAACATTTGAGGCGGGAAACAGCCGACGCAGCGACAGAATCTTGATTGACATTCGATCAGCGCCGCCTAGTTTGACAGTTTGATCCGAGTTTCTGGGGGCGCTGCGCAGGACGCTCGCACTCCCGTAGGACGCTGACTGCAGTTCACTTAACGGCCACCGGGGTCATTACAAACAAGGATTTTCTGCAAACTATATACAGTACCTTTAAAAGAATGAAATTCATTAATCAGACAAAATGTTTAGGCTGAAATTAGGACCTCAGAAATGAATTGAATTAAGGACTACTTAATGACTTTTAAGACCTAATGTTTGAAAAACTTGCACTGAATCAACACATTTTGGAGTGTTTTATTGTGGAGAGCAGTAGAGAGACAAGCAGCAAATGACCGCAGGCTGGATTCGAGCGGGTCGATGCAGGTGTTTTGCCTGTATGGTACACGCGCGACGCCCCGATCTAAGACATGTCAACACTTTTTAAGCACCAGCAGACACCCTGATGACGATGAAGGCGCTGGTACTAGATTGAAAAACATAATCAATGACAATCATTTATGAACTGGTTCAGTAAGACAAGGGACACGCGATGAAGGGTGTTTTTTGGAAACAGAAACATGAATGCAGACTATAAGGATTTACGTAACACTACTTTCAGCACTGTTGGCAACAATAACAAAGAGTAAAAAAAACAAAATAAGAACCTACCAAGCATAACCACTAACAGTGACAGAAGAGTAACTTTTTATATGTCGTTTTTTCACGTTGTGCATTTGTTTTTGTAAAACTACGCAAATAACATTAAAGATCATTAAAGACCAAAGGAAAAGGTTTTGTCCGAATTCTGTCAATACTATATAATGGGGGGGGGGGGGGGGCTGCCCT
>OMKR01101936.1:0-12570 GCA_900302355.1 Cyttopsis rosea
ATATTTCTGCCTTGTTTTCAAAGTCTCGGAACAATGAGTCAGCTGCTTCAATGAAGGCCTCTTTTACCATCTCTCCATCTTGGAAGGACTTCTTGTTCTTAACGATGAGGTGACTCACCCGGAACGATGCTTCGGCGGCGGCTTTCGCTTTTGAAGTTGGCTGTGAGAAAAATGACCGCTGTCCGGACAACTGGCATTTTAGTTCCTTCACCTTTCTCTTTCTCAGCTCGCTTTTCGGCGGGAAGTCGGTGTCGTATTTTCTATGAACGGTCCGAAAATGCCGCTCCTTCTTCGGTATTGCGACGGTAGACCGGCAGATGAGGCAAACGCACTTCGAAAATGTCATCGTGAAAAAAAACTCCTCCTCCCATTCCGTATGAAAGTGATACGTTTTTGTCCTCTTACTTGGTCCAGCTCCCCCACTCATTTTTATACCCTTTCTTAAGTTTAAGAGAAAAAACCGAGGGCTAAAAATTGGAGGTAACTCGCTAGCTAGCTTGTTAGTTTTGCTGCACTTAGCGCCGTTGTTTGCGCATGCGCCGTTGTTTGCGCATGCGCAGTGACCTAAGTGTCAGAAAAAGTCAGATGTCATCTGACTGGCTGCCCTGTATATCAATCAAGTGACGGGATGGATGATAGGCTGACGTCTATTTTTTTGTAATGCCATGCGATCTACCCACAATCCCTTGGCGATCTACCCACAATCCCTTGGCGATCGACTGGTAGATCGCGATCGACGTATTGAGCACCCCTGGTATAGCCTCTAAAAGGCTGTTAGTAGTTAACACAATGGTGTGAAGTTTGGGTGTGTGTGTGGGGGAGGGGCGGCGTCTGGTGACATGTTTTACAATAGATGTGTTTAGCGTTTCACAGACAAAAGCGTGGCTAACATTGTGGTGGGGGTCCCTTGCTTTGAGAAAATGCAGATAGGCCATTGGAGAAGTGGTGTGAAAAAGACTTTAAGGGTTTAGTCTCTATTGTGTTTTAGGATTCCACAGAATATTCCCCTTAAACTAAAAACATGGTTTTCACTTCTGTAAGGATTTCCTTAAAGAACATAAAAATAATACATCAAAAAACAGCCAAGCCACTTTTTACGATATTGTATTGCTCAAGGCTGTGTGTGTGTGTGTGTGTGTGTGTGTGCGTTAGGGTTACCACAATGATTAAATGATTTTATCCATTATCTATCATGTATTTTAGTTCTTGCTCTTGTCTTGGAGAGACATCCTATTTATTTAACTATCAAAAGGAACTGTATTGGAAATTAATATATATTATATATAATAAAATATGAGAATGTTTTTTATGATAGGTAATTTATGATAAAATAAATTATTCTCATTTGAAGAAATAGTATCTAAATTAGTGAGCTTTGAGTACACTTAATTTTTTATGTAACGGTTGTAAACCGTTGCAGACTGTGAATAATTTAAAAAAAACATGTGAACACCTTTATAACATTATTTACTTGTTATAAAAGTCATCGGCATCATCAATTACGGAAATACGTTCAATTGCATAATCTGCGTCGGTGTGTCACAAGATGGCTGCGAATGCATTGTAAAGACGGCACTGTAAGTCCTGTTTACTCATGGAACGGAACGTGTTTCTGTTAATAGTAGTCACTTAAGTCAAGTGATTTCTATCACCCCCAGGTTAAAAGTTTCTGCATTGCTGCTAACATAACGTTACACCATGCATCATCTACATTTTTTGTTTACTTTAATGGCTGTGTATGAGTGAGAAAATGGCTACGGCTGTTGTTACAGTCTGTAAATCGCTTCAATTAATACTGATGCAAAATACATTTGCCAGTAATTTTCTTAACTGCATATTAATCCAGTGATTAAATATATCCATGTCATAACCATGTCAGCATTTATAACCATGCATAACCATGTCACCATGTCAAAGTATTAAGTCAAGTATTTATGTAAAAATACTCCAGTTTAGGGAAAAATGGTTGACATACAGTGATTATATTAAGTTAAATTAAATTGATTTTAAGTTCTAGCATTGTTCTAATCAGGTATATGACAAATAGAATCTATTATTAATATTAGTATTATTATTATAACACAGCAGTGATGTGGAAATTTGACTAATTTTAAAATATGCCACTATTATCATTATTCTAATGTGTTTTATGTGTCTTTTTTTTAGGATGAGGCAATGCAGTGTGGAAGACTTTTTCCACAGAAGGAACCATATCCATGCACACTTTCCTCCAGGCACCAGGAGTGAGGAGAGGTGGAGGGAGGGGAGAGAAAGAAGGAGAGGGGAAGAGAGGAAGTGTCATAATGAGGTGTTATCAGGGTTTACTTTTCAACCCCCTGCTGGGGAATGGGGAATTTTTTCAGTCCAAGGAACCATTTGACCAATTATTCACTGTCCTCAGATAAGTCAGCTTGCTTAACTACCAAGATAGGCAGAGAGATATACCTAACCTCTTACCTGATTACACAGCAGTACCGTATGGATACTAGAGAGGTAATGAGAGAAGCAGAGTGGTTTTGGAATCCGTTCAGCCTAGTTGTTGCAGGTCCTTCAAATAGTGATAAAACATGCTTTGTCAGACAAGACAGTAATTGAGAATGCAGATAAAATTGTTTCCGAAAAGTTTGATAACATTGTATAAATCTACTCTTGCTGGCAGCCTCTGTATGATGAATTGTTAAAAATAAGACCAATCAATTTTGTGGAAGGGATACCGTCATCATGATGCAATGATGATCTTTTGCCAATACATAAAACTAACCTAATTATAATCGATGACCTGATGAATAAAACTAGTGAGAATTTAGAGGTTCAGAATGTATTCACAAAGTATGTGCACCATAGAAACCTCAGTTGTATGTATCTTGTTCAGAATCTGTTTATTCAAGGGAAAGTGAGTAGAACTATTTGTCTGAATACAAATTTATGATCTAGTTTAAATTTCAGATTTGTCTGATTGGTAAACAGATGTTCCCCGGTATGAACAGATATTTTTTAGAAGCCTTTTATGATACTACAAGTAGACCGTATGGTTATCTGCTTGTTGACTTTAAAGCCAAAACACCTATATCTTAGATATCTTTAGACTCAGATCAAATTTGTTATCAGATCAGGCGGTTGTATATCTCCCCAAAAACCAGCTGTCATAAACAATGATGTCACGCACCTGCAGGAACTCTGAAGGGCTCCAATATCTTATACTGTAAAGTGCCTCCGTGTCTCAGGAAAGTTATTCTGAAAACTGCTAGTAATGATTTTTTTCACCACTCTGTGTGAAATAGCATTGAATGTGTCACAGGGTAGAATACCTTTGTCTGACACCCAATACCGCCATTTAAAAAAGGAAAGGAACAATATTAGAAGAAGAAACTGATTAATCAAAAAGGTGGTGCATTCCTGCTCCCTCTATTAGGTGCCGTAATGCCTTATAGTACAAGTCTTATTACAATATAGACTATTTTATTTGACAATAAATAAGATGGAGCATATGCAAAAGATGTATTTGGTTCCTCAGCATCAGCTGGATGCATTACGACAAGCAAACACCCCTGTCTCTATTAGACAGTCTGCAGAAAACTATCTGGATAGGAGAATAGAGGAGTTACGCATGTGCATGAAAAGGCAAAGAAATTATTTCTTTATGGTTAAATTATTTAATTATCTATCTATGGTTAGACAAGGAGAGCAAGAAAAGGGACAACACACTTCCTAGCAACAACCTAGAACAGCCAAAAGACACTCATTGTATTGACGATAAAACAGATGTTGATGAGGTTCTGACACACATACCACCAAGAAGCAGAAGAATCTTGAGTTTATCAAGAAATCATGATAGAAATCAAAGGACGAAGTATCCTGGACGGGTCAGGGGGAACTTGTTGTTAACTGACGTTTTCAGGGGGTCTTACATTTTTGATTTGGTAAAGAGCGTCATTGGTGGACATAACCATTTAGAGAGTTCTAGGCCTGAAGGGTGGGGTGTATTTTTAAAAACACTTGCGAAAATAAACGTGCCTCTGTCGCCTATCCCTAATGTCAATGTGCGACAGTCTATTGTAGACTATAAGGATGGTTCCACTGTAAATAGTGTAAAAGGAGAAAACCCTGACCTAGGTTTTACATACTGAAAGAAATTGAAAAGGGCAAGGGGTCATGCAGATTGTATAATGTTTGATGATCCTGTTTTTAAAACTCCTGATGCGAATGTTCAAGCGAAGAAGCCTATTTTTCACCTGATCTATATCAGGTGAAAAATAGGCACAGTCGTGGTTACATTTTTGATTTGTTGTTTCTAAAATTTTGCTTGTAACAAATGTTTAGTTTATTTTATGTTTTGTTTGAATGTGTTATCGAATGATTATTGAATTGTTGTTTTTTAATTGTTTTTGATTGTAACAAATGATATTGTATTGTTATTTTTATCTTTTGGTTTGATGTGTTATCGAATGATAATTGAATTGAGTCAATTTTCTTTGCAATAAACTGTCTATTGAAGATTTTAGATTTTTTCTAACGATTATAAACTGTTGCAGACTGAATAAAAAAAAGATTAACGTTGAACTTCTTGATAGAATACCTTATTTACTCATTACAAAAATTATAACACAAAATTATAACACATATTACTGCTGTATTTCTTCATTACATGACAAGACAACCCCTTTTGCATATAATACAGGAAAAAGACACAGTGTCGTCCGCATGTCGTGGATAACTCATCATGTACCTGTTTTGTAGAATAATACACACAGTTTTGATACAGAAATCTAGATATAAGGTCAGAGAAATCAATGCTATGGGGGGAATTTCCAAAAGAGTCGAAAAAGTAGCCATCTCTGTTCTCTGTTATGTACTGTATATGGCCAACCAATGGGTTCCACCTTGATGTGATGGATCTGTATTACACACCATCATGGAGGGTATTATCTTAGAGACCTTAGAGGGCAGCTGCTCACAAGCAAATACCCCCAGAAAATTGGTCATGGTATACATTTTTTTAAATAACCATGGTTAGCTGTGGTTAGTGGCACGCTGGCACAGTGGTCAGCACTGTTGCCTCACAGCAAGAAGGTCCTGGGTTCGATTCCCGCCTGGGGCACTGTTGGCACCGTGTTCCGGTGGGTTATCTCCCGATCAGGGGCCTTTCTGTGTGGAGTTTGCACATTCTCCCCGTGTTCGCATTGGTCTCCTCCAACATAAGGACCCTGACTAAAAACGTGCAGAACTCTTCCTGTCCTGTCCCTGACCACGACATGGAGCCACCACCTGGAATTGGTCCCCGGGCGCCGACGAAGTGAGGGCTGCCCGCTGCCCCTGGAGGAAGGACGACCAGGATGGGAAAAATGCAGAGACCAAATGTTATCGTCACCACTCCCTGCATGTGTGTGTGTTCAGGGTCGTCTCCACCCTCTGTATGCATGTGTGATGTTTGACTAATAAATTCTTCTTCTTCTTCTTCTTCTTCTAGCTCTATTGTATACATAGCTGGATAGCCTATTCCTAGTAATGATCAAGCAACACCTGTTGACTGTTAGATATTTCAAAAACAGAGTCAAAAACTGCATAACAGATCAGATTTACAGTTCTAAGCAATGCCGTCCTAAATCTTGCCTCGAGACGTACATTCCCTGTTCTGATTAGTGATTCATGCTGTCCACAACCATCATCGGCCTCTAAATTAAAACAAAATAATGTATAACCATCTCCAAAGTCATTACGATCAATGGCTAGTCCTCTGTCTTTAAGATGACGTCTGGTTGCTTGAATGAGATGATGATACTCGCGGTTGTACAATCCATTTTCAAAATTCTGTATAAAGGGCTTAGCTGGAAATGATTGTCCATCAACATATATAGCCACCATATAATCAACAGTTATAATGCTGAAATCTAAACGGATTGCGCTCGCGATGTCCAGTAAATGCTTTGTTGTCAACAATGGCTATAAGAATAAATTTAGGCATCTGTCTGAGAATAAGATTCTCAGATCCGTATGTCCAATGGTATCTTTGGTGAATAATCCACAAGCAAACTGTGTTGCCAGTGTGTCACTCCCATAGTTTAACAAGCATTCTATCATGCCTATATTCGGATATGTATTTGACGATTGTGTAATGAGTCTGTCTCCCAATGTAATGTCCACTTGTGAGAACAGCGTACAACCCGGATAGTTGATTTATCCCACCTCAGCATCCGCGGCTATAAGTGTATTATCAGGATTGACCACTTTCAGGCGTAGATACATGAAGGTGTTGTTTAAATCAATGTAATCTTCACTACTTGCCGATATGTAAAACACTCAAAGGCCCTGTGTTCGTTATCGCAGACGGTGGTATCTCTAGAAATGTATATATTTCTATCGATGTCTGAGTTAGAGCCAGGGTAAAGAGGTCTAGCTCGCTCTTATCGCACTCCTCCAGCAATCTATGGATCAACGCCATTTAAAAACAAATTGTGCGATGCAGCCTCAAGATGCTTTGAAACACCCTTGGCGACCCTCTCGCTCTTTGACTGCTTTCAGAGAGTGGCTGATGTTTTATTCATCTGCTTGCAGTTCACTGGACATGCCCATGTCCTACAGGTGGATATTCTGATGGTCTTTTAAGCACTATGACGGTAGTTTTTCTATGAAGTCCAAAACAGATGAATGACAAACAACGTAATGCTGTGACTTCAATCAGATATACTCGCAATTGTTTAATGAACAACAGTAGAATTCAGAGACAGCACAGCATGGGCCCCCAACACAGAGTGAGTGGAGTTTTTATGGAATGCATGCTCAAGGAGTGGGGAGAACTGGGGCCCAGGGGCCCAATGCCTTTGTGTCAAAAGTCTAATAAATCATGGCAGCCTGTAGCCTACAGCTCTCAAGGCCCCATTGATAAGACAAAGAGGAGACGCTGCAGTGTGTGTCTGTGTGCGTGCGTGTGTGGCAGTGTATGTGTAGGTGTGTGTGAGTGCGAGTATTACTATTTTTCTACAACTACCACATATCCCGCTCCTTGCTGTTGTTGGTTTGAAATTGCACTCGTTATATTACTGATCACATCCCCTGCAAATCCTCTGGCGGCTGTTTTCAGATGTGGTTTGGCAAGATTTAGGCCTTTTCTGAATAGCAGCATAGTGTAGCGATTACACACATTAATAATGATTCGCACTCGTTAATATTGATCAGTCTGTCTTTCCAAATCTGTCATAAGTTGCAATATTCACGGAGACTCAGAATACCCACAGACCACAAAATTATCGGCAGTAAATGAAACCTTTATTATAATAAATCACTCAATAATAAGAAGAATAAGGGGTAGTCGAAATAAGAAATAAAGTCATGATAAAATAATAGAATAATTGAAATTAATAAAAAAAGTATTTATTTATAAGGCTCCCACTGGCCGGCCACATCGAAGGTTGGGTCGAGACAGTGGTGCGGTAAAGCTCCGTCTCTCTCTGGATTCGTCCGGACGGCAGGTTTTACGATCTCCTGGAGCAGAAGCCGGCCTGCGGCTTTCTGCAGAGCGTCTGGCGATGTTTTTGGTGGACGTCGGATGGTAGATGAACTGGCTTGTAACTAAACTTGTCAAAAATATCTTGCAAATAATGTTGTTGGCTGTTTGACATTGATCAAAAGTTATTATTGACTTCAAAATAATTAACTACAAAACTCAAAACGTCAGATCGCATGTTGCGCATTCACTCGTCCTAAAGCTTAAAAATAAAATAATAAAAATGTTTTAAAAAAAAGGCTGAGATTCTAAAATTGGGCATTCTGCTAATAACTGAAGTTCTAAGGCGAGGACTCCAAGAGCGGAGCCCTTTCTACATCACATAGTCGCCCCCCTGGCTCTTGTCTCTGGGGCTATCTCTCTCTGGACTCTTCCATACTTCTGTTAACTCTCCAAACTCTGCCCAGAACAAAGGGGTTTGGGGAACCTAATCAGATCGATTGGGTGTGAACCTAGATACAACCTCCAATCAGAGTCCTTGTTCCTTTTCTTGACGAATTCTAACATAGACATTTACTGTAAGTAAATATTCCTCCACATATCCCTCCAGTCTTATCACATCCGATGATTTCAAAACTGTATATGAATTTATATTACATATTGTAACAACGAATATTGGTATGAATATAAAAAGAAAAGCAACAAAAATAAAACATTTGATCTTATAGTGTCAAACCATTTTCAAAACTATTCTAATGGCATTGAAACCAAATAAATCTGTATCTCATTAATTTCCTACGACGGATTTAATTACTATCTTATAAGAGCACTTAACAACTCGGAGGTCAAAACCCAGATAGGACAGGGACCCACGGCTGTGAACTGTGTTGTTCATTTTGTCTGTTCTGTTGTACTGTTCTATTGGAAGGACACCTGGAAAACTGAACAAACCATAAAACTCTAAGGAGACCACATGAAGTGGACCAGGACAATATTAAACAAGAGACTTACATTTTCTATATTCCCTGTCTCCTCTCTACACGGTCGAACAAACATAGGAGAGACTAACTCCCTTCTTCCCCCCTTTCTGTGTCTGTCCCCTTTCCTTCTCTTTATCAGTGAAGAAACCAGGCCTTAGTCATAAATCTTGCATTTCCTGAGAGAAACCAACCTCACTGTCTCTGCATTTAACCAAGATCCAAATCAACATTAAACAGTGTTTGAATCAGTCAGTAACTAACATAATCTTAATGTACAGACATTTTCATGGAAAAGGATATGAGTTCCACCACCCTATGATTAGGATAACTATAATTAGAAATGGTTGATCCATATTGCATGTCATTGTCAAAGCCCATTGTAAACGCTTATTACTTGTTATTTTTTGTAGTCTTTTCTTTGTGGATGTAACCTTGTGCATTTTATATCTCTTCTTTTATTAATAAAATGCTTATATAAAAGGTAGAGTAGTTTAATTGGTTAGAAATCTCTTTTCTTATATTACTCACACCTGGTAGAGATAGAAATTGTATTCATGCATTATTACTAATATTAGGAATTAGGCTTTATAAATTAGGAATTAAATCCGTCATAGGAAAGTAACAAGATACAGATTTATTTTGTTTCAATGCCATTAGAATAGTTTTGAAAATGCTTTGACACCATAAGATCAAATGTTTAATTTTGTTGTTTTCCTTTTTATATTCGTAACAATATACATTTTTGCAATATGTAATATAAATACATATCCAGTTTTGAAAACATCGGATGTGATAAGATTGGAGGAATATGATGGAGGAATATTTACTAAATGTCTACGTTAAAATTAGTCAAGAAAAGGAACAAGGACTCTGATTGGAGGACCGGATCTAGGTTCACGCCCAATGCGATCTGATTAGGTCCCCCAAAACCCTTTATTCTAGGCAGAGAGTCAGCAGAAGGCCCAGAAGCAGAGACATAGCAGCCACAGAAACAGGAGAAGGAGGGGTGCGACCATGTGACATAGGTGGAACTCTGCTCTTGGAGTTCTAATCTCAGACTTAATTTATTAGCAGAATATCCACTTTTATAACCTCAGACATTTTATTTGAAACATTTTAATTATATGCGCAACAATGCGATTGTTCGTGTGTCTTCCCCCCGCCCCCCGACGTCGAGTTTTGTAGTTCAGAAATTCCCTCTTTAGTTACAGCCCCACGTATTCTCTCCAATCTCATCAGATCACGATGTTGAGTATCTACTTTACGTAATTCCTTCTTTATGTTTTTATGATTTTATGATTTTTATTTCTTATGAATCTAATTTATTTGTTTATTCTATTATGACTATTTCTTATTTAGACGACCTCTTATTCTGATTATTATTGAGTGTTTATTATAATAGAAGCTTCATTTATTGCAGATAATTTTGTGGTCTGTGGGTATTTTGAGTCTCAGAAACGAATCCCTGATTTCAGAACATATGACAAATTTTATGAGACTGATCAATATTAACAAGTGCGAATCATTATTATAGTGTGTAATTGCTACAATATCATCAATATCATCAATATTGTGTTGGCTATATTAACACATCGCAACAGAGGCACACCTGTCACCGACAAGTTGATAATCTACTATGTCCCTGTACACATACATGTTGTAGCACCCTCCGTAAATGTCAGCTGGATATGGAGCCATCAATTTGTGGGGTGTATTCTCAGTAGTACGTATCATAGCATCAGGTGGGAACCCCAAAACATTAGCCAGTTTGCCAGTCATTGTCACACTGATGTTTGGATAACCAGATATCACTACACAATTCCTGATGGTGTCATATTCTAAAATAAATCTTTCCAACTCCACCGTGTTGTACCACTAAGGAATTAAACTCCCCGAGAATATCAGGTATGATATCATAGCTGCCATATGTCAGCATGATATCCTCTTGCTGCTATATGTTCTTTTACACTAATTATACCATCGGTCATTGGAAAACTTTTCCATGTGTGTGGATATTGTAGTTCAATTATTCCAACCTCATAAGGCTCCTTGAGATGTAGTAGTTTTGCTAATTTTGTCAGATAATTCCATATTTCGTTTTTTGATTAAATAGATGCGTTACTAGGCAGCGTCACAAAAAAGTCACCCCCAGCCATTGCTGACACAACCACTCACCCCGTTAGAGATACTGAATAGTAAAAAACAATTTTAGATGTTGCTTATGTTTCTTTCCAAGACCCATGAGTTGAACAGAATCAAAATGTATTTACGTCCTACTGTTTTCCTGGCCACCAGCTTCTCAATTTTGTACTTTTTGCTTCTTTATGAATAATCACCTTCTGCATTTCTTTGTCGTAGAATGTGCCTTGTAGTACTTCACCCGCACAATCTTTTTCTTTATAAACAATCGGCTTCCTGGGTATGCATTCTGTGATTGTGAAATATTCATCTGTGAAAGTCTGTTCATATCCTTTTTGAAAAATACCATGATGCTTTGAGATTTTCACTCTATCCCCACTTCATACTTGAAAACCATCCTAGGTTCACGCTTTGATTTATACAGATTGTTAAACACTACTGTTTCATAATTGTTATCGAGATATGCCGCGTGTGGTTATAAGAGTGCAGCATGTCCTGGATGTCATCAATATAGCGTATTTACAGCCATTATGTATCTCCACATGTGTGTTTTTAGTGTCCTGTTGAAACATTCTACTACACATGTTGAAAAGGATATAATCTTATAAGACGTCATTATGTGTTGAAAAGATTTATTATAAAATTCTTTCCTGGCATCAGTCCGGAGCTTCTTTGGTACACGTCCTTCGATCAAGATATCTTTAAAAGCCTTGCCAAAACTACCAGGGTTAGCAGGGTCATAATACACTTTTGCTAATTGTCGTGACAAATATATGTTAGATTTGAAGTACATTTTATTATTAGACTCCGTAAGATCAACAGTATAAGTTCAACCCCATTCCCAGCATACGCTTCCAAACACCTCTCCATATACAGTCCTGTGTTGCATCATCCACACATCCATACGGTTCTTCTAATATCTAATCAGCGGCACCTGGTTCTGCATATACTGTAAATAACTCAACGACACGTAGTAGCTGTTCACGAGAAATAGATACATCAATTGTTTTATGCAGAACCAATTCTAACATACATATAAACGGCATAGTAAAGACCCCTTCACAATATCATCATAATCCTGTCTATAGGGAAATACACTATGATGACCTACTCGGATGATTTATCTGACAGCCATAAAAGCTCTGTCTATCTTTTTAATTATTTATAAACTACAGCATTAATACAACCCCTGGTAGTAGCCCTTATAATCTTGAGAGCTTCTTCAGATAAATGACCCGCTAGTAGGGATTGCTACGGCTTAGCGTTACAGCTGTCGATGTAGGTCTTCTCTTCCTTCTCACACAGATATGTTTTTAACAGCTCAGTGTTCTCATTGAACTGCAGCCACCCTTCGTCACCCCTAGTCAGGAAGGTGGGATTCGTGCATCCCAACGTTTTACCAAAGTCCTTGAGCCATTCAGTGTCCAATGATAACTCTTTATCATGATCCAATGAGCTGTCTCCATCATCATCATATCCATATCATGTAGCCTTGTCATCAGCAGGGACGAGCAGAGATCTCTTGATCAGATCTATATTATAGGAAGGGTTGAAACATTACTTAGACAGAACACACTATTATTAGACATAAGACGAATAGAAATGGATAATGTATATTTACCATATTAACCCATTTTTTTTTCAAACTATTTCTTCGAACTGCAACAACATTGAATAACAGCACTCCACATATCCCCAACCAAAGAACATATCTTCCAACATGTATGGTTATAACAGTTAAACGGGTCTTTGTTTAAACAGGCCTTCCCCTTATGTCTCTTCAGTGCTCCATCCACATTCATTCTTAGCTTCTGAAGGATTTGATGCTTTATAGGCCAAGGTGCCTGCATATGATCGGTCGCAGTTCATGTTGAAAAGTGTATAATCTTCTTCAGCACAGGGCATAAAATACAGGATGAATGAGACACCCAACATCTGTTGGTTTTTATCGACCGAAAACGGCAAACACTCCTCAACCACGTCACCAAATGTCACCCTCCACCCACACAG
>OMKR01101942.1:0-10894 GCA_900302355.1 Cyttopsis rosea
TATATACCTTTATTTGTATAGCACCTTTCATACACAACATGCAACTCAAGGTGCTTCACATTAAAAGAAAGCCATCAGATAGTGACAATAAAAACAAAGCAAACCAAGCAAAATGCATTTACAAAGTAGAATAATAAAATAAATACAAAAAAATTGGGACACTGTGTAAAACGTAAATAAAAACAGAATGCAATGATTTGCAAATCCTTTTGACATATAATCAATTGAAAACAGTACAAAGACAATATATTTAATGTTTTACGATATCAACTTTATTGATTTTTGTAAAAATATGCCAGCAACACCTTTAAAAAAAGTTGGGACAGGGGCAACAAAAGACTAGGAAAGTTGTGGAATGCTCAAAAAACACCTGTTTGGAACATTCAGGTTATTCATGAACAGGTTAATTGGTATCACGATTGGGTATAAAAGGAGCATCCCCGAAAGGCTCAGTCATTCACAAGCAAGGATGGGGCGAGGTTCACCACTTTGTGAAAAACTGCATGGGCAAATAATCAGTTTAAGAACAACGTTTCACAATGCACAATTGCAAGGAATTTAGGGATTTTACCGTCTACAGTCCACAAAGATTCCGAGAATCCGGAGAAATCTCTGCACATAATGGGCAAGGCCGAAAACCAACATTGAATGCCCGTGACCTTGGAATTCCTCAGGCGGCACTGCATTAAAACCCGGCATCAAGCACTTGAGAAAACCATTGTCAGTTAACACAGTTTGTCGCTGCATCTACAAATGCAAGTTACAAATGCAAGTTAAGACTCTACCATGCAAAGCAAAAGCCATATATCAACAACATCCAGAAACGCCACTGAGATGGACTGACGCAAAATGGAAAAGTGTGCTGTGGTCTGTCCACATTTCAAATTGTTTTTGGAAATCATGGACGTCGTGGCTTTACCAGCACACAGTAGCAAAACAAAAGCCAGCATCTGTGATGGTATGGAGGTGTGTCAGTGCCCATGCCATAGGTAACTTGCACATCTGTGAAGGCACCATTAATGCTGAAAGGTACTGTACATACAGGTTTTGGAGCAGCATATGCTGCCACCCAGACGACGTCTTTCTCAGGGATGTCCCCTTAATTTTGCTTTCAAAACAATAATTAGTGTCCTCAGTTCCCAAACGCTGAGTGTTGTTAAAAGGAAAGGTGATGTAAGACAGTGGTAAACATGCCCCTGTCAAATTCCGCATGAGTGTATATTTCCAAAAAAACAATCAAGTTTATTAGTTTGAACATGAAATATATTGTCTTTGTACTGTATTCAATTGAATATTGGAAAAGGATTTGCAAATCATTTCATTCTGTTTTTATTTACATTTTGCACGGCGTCCCAACTTATTTGGAATTGGGGTTTGTAAAATAATTTTATAAATTAAAAACAGGGTAATACTGCCCAAAATGCACAAAAAATAACGAGCCTATGTGATTAAATTTAAAAGTATGTGTCTTCCACAACTATTTTAGCCTTGAGAGTCGGATTGAAGAAAGTTTCCGAAGCAGCAGCGAGCTTACTATGGGACCAACTCTGTACAGAAACACTTCAATCCACACAATCAAGCCAGATCGTATTGGATCCAAACCAATGTTCTCTATGAGTAGAAAAGAAAATATTTAAAAACAACTAAGAAGAAACAAGACTAATAAGAAGAATAAGAAGACTAATTGAAGGACTAATTGAAAAGCGAAACTTTTTAAAACATTCAAATAATAAAAACAAATTTAAAAACAACTAAGAAGACTGGTTGAAGGCTGAGCTGAAAATAAATGTTTTTAGAATTCGCTTGAAAGCACCTACAGATTCTGCCTCTCTAATATTCTTTGGTAGCTTGTTCCATAGTTTGGGAGCATAGTAAAAAGGCTGCATCTCCAATCTTCTTCTGAGTGGGGTGTTGTACTTCTAACAGGCCGGCAGTGGAGGACCTGAAGGTTCTAGATGGAGCATAGAAGACCAGTGATTCTGTAATGTAGGCCAGGCGGAAGCCATTTAGAGCTTTGTATACAAGTAAGAGGGCTTTAAAATCAATTCTAAAGGAAACTGGGAGCCAATGCAGTGTAACAAATATTGGAGTGATGTGCTTGTGCTTTCTTACTTTTGTTAAAAGTCTAGTTGCCGAATTCTGAATAAGATGAAGACTCTCAATAGATTTTATGGAAGGCCAGCAAAAAGAGCATTGCAGTAGTCAAATCGACTTGTAATAAACACATGAGTTCGCTTTTCAGCATCTTTCTGGGCTAGGAAGGGCTGTACTTTGGCAATGTTTCTTTTGTTTTTGTTGTGCTGTCAGCATACTTGGCATACAATATTTGTATTTGTATTTGTATGCCGTTGCATCTAGGACAGAGTTGATCTGCAAGTGGAGTTCAAATTCTTGACCTGTAATGCAGCTCTTTATTCATTATTTAATCAACAAATACTGCTACAATATCTCTGTCCTGGGGACGACCTGTGGGATGACAGGAGCACAGCTTTTTTGTTATACAAGACCGCCACCAATCTCCCTCTTTGGAGCACGATCTGACCATGTCCTGATCTATAAACAACTAATCATTACTTCTCCAAGAGGGGAGAATCACCACAAGTGAGACAAATAAACATAGAAACAAACAAACATCAACATGTACATAGAAAAACATAAACATAGAAACCTCAGACGACATGTATTGACAAAACATAATTAAGTAGAGCCTCTAGTAGTGGCCTCTTCCTGTGTTAGCTATGGCAGTAAAGGAGAGAAATGGACATATCAGGATGTAATCAGGAAGGTGTTTAGGGGTGTATTCGATGCAGGTGCTGGTGGTGTGTGCGCCTGTGATTTGTCCACTCAGCGACCGCAAGAAAGCTCCGAGCACCACGCCTCGCAGCCACTGAAGACCCCCCAACCCTCAGAGAATCCAAGAGCCGGCAGAACACCCACGCATGACCCCGAGGAACACAAACCAGTCCCAGAGTGCATGAGGTGACAATGGCAATGGCAGTGTTTGCCATTGCCAAAGATGAAAGTCACTTTCTTAATATGAGAGCTTCTGCAAGATTTGGCTCCACAGAGATATACAGTTGTGTATCATCGGCATAGTTATGGAAATTTACATTATGTTCTCTGATAATATCACCTAATGGAAAAAGTGATACATGATCTCCAACCCTGTGAAGTTCTGAACCAGTTCAGGACACATTCAGACAGACCAACCCAGTTCTCCAGATGATCTATGAGAATATTGTGATCAATGGTGTCAAATGCTGCGCTCAAATCCAAAAGAACAAGAATTGAAACCTTGTTGATATCAAGTCTTAAATCATTGATTATTTTGGTGAGAGCAGTTTCTGTGCTGTGATTGGCTCTGAAACATGATTGAAATTTCCCCAAAATGTTGTTTTCATTTACAAAGTTGGAAATTTGATTACAGATTTCTTTCCCAAAGACCTTGCTTAAAAAGGAAGGTTTGAAGTGTGGTTTCTTCAACAGTGGTTTCACAGCAGCAATTTTAAAAGCATTTTAAAAGGTTTCAGTCTCTAGTCCCTCCAGTCCCCAGTCTCAAGTGATTTATTAACGATTTTCAGAGCAGAGCTTGAGACACTATTGAAAACCTTTTAAAAAAAATATAGTAGGGACAGGATCAAGAGAGCATGTTAAAGATTTACTCTCTATTACAATCCTACAGAGTTCTGCAACAGAACGATTAAGCAGTTGGCCAATGGTGGAAAACAGTAGTCTAGGGTTACTCCCGCTCTCTGTAATAATCTTAGAGAAATCTTTTCTTGCTGCACGTACAGCATTGTTATATACAAATAAAGATTCTTTATGAATGCTACGATGGACTTCGAGTCCAGATTTTCTCCATTTCCTTTCAGCTGCTCTACATGATCTCTTGAGCTTCTGGACAGAGCTATTTATCCATGGTGATGATTTACCACTTAAATTTTGACCTTTTTGAGTGGGGCCACTTTGTTCAGTGTATTAATCAGATTGTTATTGAAAGCATCAACCATTTGATCTACTGAGCAGTTTAGATGACAAGAATCTAGTTCCCTTACAAGCTCTGAGAACGTCTGGCACTGCACTGGGGAAAAACAGTAGCCTGATATAAAGAATTGTCAACTCCGTTTCCATCTTCAGTCTGAGATTGCCATATACTGTATATATATATATATATATATATATATTACCTGACCAGGTGCACTGTTTACTCCAGCCACTGTTTTCTCATGATCTCCCCATATTCCAGGATGATCAAGAGTGGTTTCATGAACACCAGGATACAGTCAACCTACCATGACCTCACTGAACCTTCATAGGAAGTTTTGCAGCAAAGAGGTGGAGCACCTCCTCCCTGAAAGAACTGGAGGCTTTTCCTCTAGAAGGACTGCAACTGTTCTTAAGGCAAAGGTTGGTCCTACTCCTTATTACTGTAGGTCCTTGGTGCTATTATATTGCTAGGTGTTTCAGTTATTTTGGTAGTTATAGTGTAATTCTGTAGTTATAGTGTAAAATAGCAGTCGTTTTAACGGCTTCACAGTTAAAATAACAATTAACTACTTTACAGTGATAGGCAGGTGCTTCTGTGGTTATAAGTTGATTAGAATGGCTTTAATCCCTGAAGCTCCGGTGTCCCGACGAATTTGCCGGAACTAGTGCGAGAGGAAGAAGTGACCTTGTTCCCGACCACAGAGTCCAAACTAAACATGACCAGAGTGGTGTGTCAGGGCTGTCAATGTGCAGAGCCTCCGGTGGTATGCTAAACCACTTCTAATCCTTCTTAGACGGCCAAGGGCCCCCAGAACCCCTTGCTACAGTCTCTAAGCTCTCCCTCTGACTCACGTGGGCTAAATGACTCACCGTGTGTAGAGGTGTTTCAGCCGGAGGATGTTGTTCTTCAGGTTCAACACAGAAAGAAAGGTACCTTGGACACGATTGACGTGAACAATGGCCCGACATTTTCAATCAGGTTCAATCAGGTTTCACAAGCACAAGTAATTTTCGTCAATCTTATGTAACCAATAATTGCCTATTGGCAATTTATGTGGGCACCTGATCAATGGACCAATCTAGAAGCTAGCTTAATTATGATATCATATTAATGTAGGGCAGGGGTTCCGAACCGTTTTTCTGCAGATTCCCAAAATCGAATCCAATCTTAAAACCCTGCTATTGAAAAGACACAATAATTATTTGTCTGAATTGCTTCAAATACAAAAACTATATATATAATATAATATAATATAGAAACATATAGTCATGGATTTTGTTCCTATTCATATTTGAACAAAACACCCATGTGGAATTTTGAACCAATATTTGACAATTAGGAAACATATACCTCAAATCATCCAAGGCCTCGTGACCCCCCCTGCAATCTCTGGTGACCCAGGTTCGCGGAATCGCTAGTGTAGGGAGGGTTGAGGGTTTGCCATTTTATTTTTGTTCAATCAAAATTGTTTTTTTTGTTTGTTTGTTTATTTGAGTGATAAAAAGCGGGTCTATTTCTGTGAAGACCTGGTTGGTTTTGGTTGCTTGGTAACATTGCATACAAGTTAAAAAGGGATGCAAAAATGATGCAAGAAATGATAACCCAGGCCTGATTAGTGGGATGCACAGTGCTGCCACGCTGCGGCCTTCATTAATATTATAAATGATAAAAAAATTTATTTAAAAATAATGTAAAATACATAACATAACAGGGCAATGGGAAACACAGGCATGCTTATTAATACTGTACGCAATGTGTTGTATAATTATCTTTCAACCTTGTCTTAAACGTGAAATACGGTAATTCTCCTTAATAAGGCTGATTAGCGCCCATTTTCCAGTGTGAATGTATCGACTGGGTCAGTCTTTTAGAAAGGCAACGGTGATTTCCCACAGCTCGCTGAACACGCGCGCACGCACATACATGCACATGTGGGCAAATACCTGAAATAGCGCGCTGGCACAAGCACATTATACTCAGTTGACAAGGGCTGGCACAGAGGCACATGCTAATCACACCATGCAGATGCTACATACTCTCTCTCTCTCTCAGACACACACACACCATGTTTCAGAGATGCATAGGAAAACACACACGCTCCCGCAAAACAAACACACGCAGCAGATGTAGTTCAAGTGACGATAATCAGTCAAAGATGGATTCTCTGAAAAGCAAGGAAGAAACAGCTGAAAACTGGGTAATAAAAACATCCAAATGAAATGATGTTACACCCTCTACGGCAAGGCATTCTCATCTCTTTTTACAGTTTTAAAAACCTAACTTCAAGGTTTAAATGTGCAACATGGAACTTTTAATAAGACAAAAGAAGAAACAATTTTTTATGCCTCTTTAGCCTTTGCAGCAAGCTTCATTTGAGCCTGCACACGCTTCTTCTGGAACTTGCGTCTGGCACTCACAGCTGCTGCCACAACGGCATCTTTGGGAATTTTCTTGCCGGCCGTCGAATTCGCGAGTGTTAAGGCCGTTTGTTCAGTTTTTCTTTTTCTCTGAACTATCGGGCTCGATAGTTTGACATTTCTGCACAGCTGTACATGGACTCTGCTTTGTCTTCCGGGAGTAGTGCTGAATGGTCGACACCAGCCTGGCCTTCAGGTTGTATTTGACCACTTGACTCATATGTCTCCACACTTGGCAGCTTTGGCTTGCAGAATGTTGGACGTTATACTGAATGCCGATTCCACCTGTGGACCATGAAATGGGCATAGTGCAGAGAGTGCAAGATTGCAGAGTGCCGGGTACCTCTGGGTCTTCCTCACAACATTCCACCATGAATCAACTCTTGTCCCCTCTGTCATCTGAGGCAGAGCCATGTCACTAGCATATCTAGGATGAGAAACAACAGGTTAAGCTCATTATATTTGACAATAATATAATTCCTTACAAACAACAAGCTAGATGAAACAATTACTAGCAAAATAATCAAACTATTACTTATTCAGGGTGTAGCCATCAAAATTACACTTAGTGTAAAATAGCATGATCTGTGTAAATAGCATCTTCCAACAATTATACACACATGTTTATTTTGAGTCCCAGGTCTCTCCAATTCATTAAGCTTCACAGCTGGAAACATGTTCGGCAACTTCTGGAGATGAGGAAGAATGTGATGACTTCCCGGTGCGTCCGGGTCCAAGCATGACAGAGTCCTCAGGGTTTGACTGTCAAGACAAAGTTTTGCTTGAAGATCACTTGCACAGCTGGTGTAGGCTTGGATTACCTTTTATAAATACAGTACAGTTTAAGAAACAAGTAAAGACATACTATATATGTGGAGCCTGCTCCAAGATTACTCGCTTAGGAACAGTTTTTCTTTGAATGTAAGAATTGCGTAGATTAGAGTGTTTTTTCTATTTTATGTTTTTATGTAATTCTGTCTTGTCTAACATCAAGGACCATGTTGAAAATTAGTGTTTAATTACACTTTCACATGCTATCCTCTGGGTGGACTACATCTTATGATAACATGTTTTTATTGTTTACCTAAATAAAGCCATACCATACCTTAGTTTTGAAAGCCGTCACAACGGGGTGTTCCCCCCTAGTTGGTCCAGGATGGATGAGGCCACAGAGGCAACAAAAGGTGCTGCAAGATGGGCCTCTGTCGATTTCAGGTTGAGTAACTTCATCTTCGGCCCAGACAGATTCCTCCCCTTGCTGTCAAACAGGTCTTCTGGCTTGATGAAGCAGGATAAAAACTCCCTGACAAGTCTCTCCTGCTCATCGTGGAGTTTATGAACCTTTGGGTCCTTGGATAGAAAAAGCAAGACGTAATGCTTCAGCATGGGAAGGACTGCTGAATAGAAGTGGAGCTCAAGGAGGGGTTCTTGACTACAAATCGCACCTGCCAAAACATAGAAAAATATTTTCTCTCTGCAACAATCACAGCAATGTACATTTAACAAGCATCTTGATAAAATAAATAAATAAAGAAAATAATAATAATAATAATAATAATAATAATAATAATAATAATAATAATAATAAATTATTATTAACAACCAATAAGTAAATGTACTGTTTGAATTTTAAAACTTTGCTCACTCCCCTCACCCATACAGCTACAGTTGATGTTTAGGGCGTTTTTCTCACCTTGCAAATCTTGACCTTTCTCATCTTCCCCTCATTTGCGAAGTTCTTGGACCTGTTCCCCAACTCCTTCCACAATTCCTTGATCCAAGTCCTGCCTTGCTTCCTGTATGCCCCGCTTTTGTAGAATGGCATTGACAATGTCCTTGAACGTACTCTTATCTTTATTGCTCAGGGAGGCATAGTAAAACATGACCAATGCATCCCACATGTTTCCGCAATGTTTCTAGACTGACATCCAAGACTAAGAGCCACCGAAATGGATTCCAAATATTCTGCAAATTTCTCTGAGGCCGTCTTTCATGTCAGCTGACCATTTGTGGTCTCAACCCAACGCTCAATTGGACAACAGAATCTCTTGCTGGCATTATGAAGGTGGTCACCATGAATGTTGAGGGGCACGGGGGTCTCTGATCTTCTTCTCTAGGCCATTTTTAGAGCCCCTCATCACAGCACATGAGTCCATGATAATAGACACCAGATTTTGCCATGGAAGAGTCATCCTTTCAAAATTCCCAAACAGAGCTCCAGAGCTGCAAGGTAGTACTTCCTCTTGGATAGTCTTCTTCACACCATGGGTGATCTTGTATGAAGCAGATGTCCTGTCCATTGAGTGTTCAGCTAGGGCTTTCAGATCATTAGCCAGCTCTTGTGCCAATTCAATAATCCCTAGTGTGATTGACAGAGGAAGAGAATTCTTGGCAACAAATCCAAGAAAGAGTGTCTGAAAAACGGAATTTGATTCAACACCATACATCCTGAATAAAATAATCTACTAAGTGTCAAAAGTGTGCAAATTTGTAGATCTGTTTAATTTCAGTCCAGTCTAGTTATGTCATTATCTAAGTTAATAACCAGCTGTTTGAAACATTGAAAAAAAAATGTTCTGTTGTTGGATCTTCCATGCTTTCACGTGTTTTGGATGCTCCATATGTTTCCGGAGTGCAATCTTCCCACTTGTGCCATTGTTAATTGGGTGGTTGCATACAGTATATTGCAAATAGCATTGCCTGATTCCCTAATTTTGCTGAAGCAATTCAGTGATTCAGGGTGTTTTCTTCAACTTGGACAGTCTCCTGCAACCAGCTCCATTTAAACCAATTCTTGACCCCCCCCCCATCAATAGATTTTCCTTCAGGGGTGTTCAGTGCAAGCCTGGCCATGAATCTGTGTATGCTGGAAATCAAGAATAATGGAAATTATCATTAGAACCTAAGAATAGTCAATTCCCTTCATTTGGTCTGACAGAGAAAAGCAGGATAAATTATTTCTAGTGTTATAATTACATAAAAACTAATCAATATAGAAATGATTTCTTTGTTGTTTGTTTGACTATTTGTATGACTATCCGCTTTTGAAAGGCAGAAAAAGTATTAAATGATTAAATTGCACAGATATATACAAGTTAGATAAAGTGAAACTACACAGTTACCTGCGCCTAAAGCGGCAACGGGTTGGTAATTGCCAGTATATAGTCTGTGCCATCAAGTGGGATGAACTAAATTAGCCGCCAGCTAGTATTAACACTACTTGAAAGTAAAATTATACATTCTCTAAAACGCTGGACAGAAATACAATGGCTGGCGACTAACGGCTGCTTGTACTGTGTAGGCCGTGCGTGGCAAATAAACACAAACTTGCATGCTCACCTCGTCTTGTAAAATGCACCAAATAAGGCGCATATAATTCAGCTGCAAGCCCCACTTTACCGGCAGTTCCCCCTTTTTAGAGCGAAATCCCAATGATCATGTTATTTCTCCCAGCGAGTTCTCTCCTGTTTGTACTCATTGAAACAGCCGAGATGGCACCAGTCACCGCTGTCCTTTTAAAACCGGCAGGTTGAGCTCGAGCTGAACGCAAGCAAACATCCTCGTGGATACTTGGAAAGGAAAATACTTGGGTCACATTTTCAGGTCGGAAAATCCGGAATTCCGGATTAATCCGGAAAAATCACATCCCTGCTCAAATCATCCAAGCGACCGCCCTGAAATCTCTGGCGACCTCCTGTGGGGGTCTGGCACATCAGGTTGGGAATCATAATACAGGGAATCAGTCATTTCAGTCATTAGTTAGCAATTATTTTAAGGTATGAAATCACAGACATATAGACATATTGAGCAGAACAGGAAGGAACATGATTTAATTTAAATTACTGTAATAACTCTAATAACTTAGTAAGTACATAGCAATAATTTTGCATGTTTACCGTATACACTTATACCAATAATTTATCTGGTGCATAGAATTGCATTTTATATTCTGTATATATTTTGTATATCTTTGGTTATTTCTGTTCTGTATTTCTGACTTTTTATGTATATTTGGCAATTTTTTTCTTATTTTTATTTTATATATATATATATATATACAGTATATATATACAGTATATATTTTTTTTGTTTTGTTTTTCAGACTTATTTTTAATGGTAATTGTCTGTAGAGAAACACACCAATCCTCACCATAACACATTTGTCATGAAAAGGTAGCCTACCTGCTGGCCCTGATTCTGATTTTATGGAATTATTAGCACATTATTACACTATTTCTACATCCACGAGTCAAGTCAAGACAGGACACTGACGGGAAGATCTGTCCTGTTTTGGTCCACGTCACTATAAATGTTCTCCCGGCATCGTCGAGGACAGAGAGGACAGCCTACAGATAAGTAGACAGACAGACGGGTGAAGCGACACACACACACACATTTGAAATCAGGAACACACACACACACACACTGACAGAAATAGTCCGACAGGTACGTGGAGAGACACGCAGCGATTAGAATGCTTGTCAACAAA
>OMKR01101949.1:0-13127 GCA_900302355.1 Cyttopsis rosea
TTTTTCAGAGCTCTATGGTGTTTTAATGTACAATCATGCTTGCCTAGAAATTAGTTGAAGGAGCATGCATGCTTCCAGACATTCAGACTAGATTCCACTGCTAAAATGTCTTTGTTTGGAAGCAGTGGAGCTCCTGGACAAACACCATAGAGCATTTCACTGCTGACCCATGAAGACTTGACCTCAGAACCTCAATCACTGTTGGCCAGATTTCTTGTTCAACTGTATTCTTATTCAACTTTTCAACTATATTCTCTCAGAGCTATTCAAACATCTTCTTTCTATTCCTATGAATGTGACCATTTTGAGAGGTATTCATTGGTGAAGCAGCAGCATTGTGCATGCCTTTCATGTTTGATTTTGTGTTGTGACAGAGATTGCAGCTGAGTTCATATTTTTATTCCCCTCACAAATGTTTTTCATTTAAGTGTGAAATTCTGGATGTTTGTTGTGAGACTTTCTCATTAAAAACTATCAGATATTTTCTTTTCCTAAGTAGATCTGAGATCCACAGGTTGTGTGGTTGCTTGTGGGATTCTGCTTACTGGCTTTTGTCAATAGTTTATCTTGACTGCTATTGTGATTTAAATGGTAATAATCTAATTACTGCAGAAACATAAATATATCTCCTCTTTAATGTCAATATATTAAAGACCAAAAAGAAACCACGGTTCAGATGGGAATCTAAGTGGCTCAGTTTTATTCAGAGCACTGTAGCTCTAATTTATTTTTAGAAGATCTTCAGGTGTGACTTTAATCTTGCACCAATTGATGCCCCCAAGTATGTTAAATTAACTGAGGACATAAAAAACTCAGTATAAGTCAGGGAGTTTGAAGATAGTGTTCCCCAGGCCTGAAGAAAAGATAAAAACAGTTCTTCAACCTTGGAAACTTATTGGAAAGTTATATTTTTCTACTGGTTTGTGTCATGGAATCAAATTATATTATTTGAAATTGGAGCTGTGACACGAGCACCAGTAGATTATCCATTGGTGTTAATGAGAGTCCCATGCAGCCGTCTTTTCATCTCATCTGGCGCACATTTGGCAGAGCCAGCCGTGTGTTTCAGACTGTGTGAAACCAGGATGCTGGGCCTGGATGGATGGAACTCTCCACTGTGTGGTCAGTGTAAACTGTCTGGTCCAGTGCTCCCCAACCCAGTCCCACAGCATTCGCCCAAGAACCTTACAGTCACCCTGGTAGGGGTGAATCACCTTATTGGGCAGAGTTTGTGTGATAATCTACTCATTGAGCTACACAGGGAATGCCGTATTTAACACTGTTGGTGCTGTTATCTAGCCCTTTTGCTGCACGTTAGTGGCTTTTCTACTGCAGAAACCATTTCTGGAACCAGGAACTTAGTTCCCTGCACTTTCCACCGGAGGAACTTGGTTCCCCTTATATTCTAGTTCAGAGGGCGACAACCCCCTCAATGCCCTGTACCAATTTAAAAACAAAACTATTCAAAAACAAAACTTTAAGGAAGGCCTCTAGCTAACTGGCTCTGTGCCTGTGCAAATGTCCTGTAGGTTGCCAGCCTTTGTTCTAGTCATTAGGGGTTTTTCCACTGCAGGAACCAGTAACTAAGTTCCTGGTACGTAGGAACTTTGGCCTTTTTCCACAGGAGAAACTTGTGTCAGAATTTGATGCAGAATTTGTAATACTGAACAACTACTGGTCAAATTCAAACGACGTGAGCATTGTCAAGCACGGCAAACGGCATTTTAAAATTCTGTTAAACATCTGCTTCAACACTCACTGCTTGCTTGTAGTACTTCTTTCCTCTCGCTACTTAGTTTTATATGAAAGGAAATAGAAAGCCAAAATCTGAAATACAGCCACTAATAAATACCCTGTTTACACCTGGTATTAACATGTGTCTTTTGTCATCCGATCACAAGTGGACAGCTCTAATGCCAGGTGTAAACGCTCCCCATGCGTCCTCAATGTTGTTTGAGATCCGATCGCTCAGACCACATTCGGAGGTGGTCTGCGAATGTGTCCTGGGCCACATTGAAGGACCGCCTATTCAACTGATGTCATCTGAGTAAACCGAAGTATGTAAACAAAACAAAACTCCAGTTTTTAGCAAATTAAATCCCAAAGCAACAGTGCGTGATGTGGCACAGGATGCACTGGGCTTTTTTGTTTCAATTAGGAAACGGAGGAAAATAAATAGGTACATCTTAAAGCAGTATTATGTAACTTTTGGTGTTGGGCGCCCCTACAGTTTCTGAGTGCAATTGCACGTTTACGCCGCTGTCGTAAAACTCGCCTGGATTTTTTCTTCTCGGTCCAAGAATTTATTTTACCGGACAAATTCAAACCTTATCTGTCACATTTCTATAACAGTCTATGTTACAAATACAAATATAATGTACACCTAGGTTACAGCGCCCCTTGCACAGACCTCGCCGCTTCCCGGAGGGACGGGCTCCACGCTACCGGTGCAACATGCGCGGGTCACAGGGTGAAACAAACCCTGTGGCGCATCCCAGTCCTGCGGGTGCTGGGTGTACCACCAGCCCAACACGCCCGTGCCGGCTGGGAGGTGGAGCGGCTACACCAGAGCGGATTGGGGGGAAGCAGAGCAGAGTGTCCCTGTGCTGCTTTTTTTGTTTCATAGTAAAATAAAATTCAATAACACAGTGTGCTATTGAGAGGAATGGGGCAGGTGGACGAGCAGCGGACAGAGATCACGGGCACAAATTAGCCATGGAGATTAGGCATGGAGACATGGGAGACAGGTCCTGATCTAAAGTCTAGAGCCTTCTTCCTCTCCTCTCGTCCCGTGATAAGTGAAATCTGACTCTGCAGACTGTGCTTCGATCTGGCGCACAAACTTTCACGTTCAGCGTCCGTTGTCCGATGAAGTATTGATAACATGCTTAAAATATTTTTATTTGATGAACGTGGGCACGAAAATGAACTAAATGGGTTTTATTTCTCTAGTAATGTAATCGTGTATGCCTGAACACCGTGTAACACCGGTAACCGGGGCAACCCTAATGTATGTAGTGACAAGTGACGTAAAGCGTAACACTTTTCCTGCGGTTTCGTACACAAACACCAAAGTTATATAGTGCCAGAACAGGTGGGGGGTGGGAATGAAAGAGGTGCCATTCTCCATATTACAAGTCAGTAAAATGATCAAAATCAAAATGATTTTGAAGCTGTTATTTTAAGGTTAAAAAACGAAAACAAATAGATCTAAAATAAAAACACAGGAAAACTGGCTCGGAAAACTGGCTCGGAAACCTGCGCGGGAACCATGTCTGGAGAAGGAAAAAAAAACTCCATTCCAATTCTCTTAGTTAGGTTTATGTTTTTCATTTTCCATACAAGTAAGAAACTAAGGAAACAAAATAAATCTGATTTGCATATAGAGAAGGGAAACGAGATCCGATCACAAGTGGTTACTCGAGACGCATGTGGAGACGCATTCTAATACTAGGTGTGAACAGATGTACTTAGAGCTGTCCACTTGTGGTCGGATCACCCAAGACGCATGTTAATGCCAGGTGTAAACAGGGCCTTTCAGAAGGTTCCGGGCCTAAATGGTTCCTCATTTAGTTCCTGTACCTTGGTGAAAAAGCAGCTATTATGAGGCTCTTGAAACGTCATTGGGGACGTCATAGGGGGTGCAAAATGTTACACAGAAAAGACGATCATGGGACACAGAGATACCAAGTCACTTTTAATGATGGTTGAATGGTCTGAATGGCTGTAATAATACCTGTATTATTAAGACGTTATACTGAACACATTAAACAAGCATGATCTGCAGTCTGGACAAGCAAAAACAAGTTAATCTAGTATTCACAATATATTATGATATGAGAGAGAAGCTGAGTTTTGGTGTGCGTGTGTGTAAACTACAACCGTCTCCAGGAGACGTCACTCGTATCAGTGACGTGGGCTGTCAGGTATCAGGGAACATCTTAAAAAAGTTGGGTAGCACTGTCTTATTGTATGTGTATGTCTGCTTGTGTTGTTATTATGTGATTGTTGCTACTGTCAAAGTCATTTTATTTGCTGAATGTCCCAATTGTGTTATGGATTGAATTGACAGAAAGTCATGAGTTTTACATTTATGTAGAAGAGTGATATTTCTTGTCACCTTTGTCTAGATCAGTCTTGGATGTCTTTTGGATTTATTTTGCTGCAACTATGTTTGCAAGTGTTGTGCCGTTGTGTTGTTATATCACAATCGTATCCATCAAACCAGAGGTTGTAGCTCTACGCTGCGTTCTGATCCCGTCTCTCCAGAAGCCCAGCATGGCCACCGTGACTGGTGAGAAGATCACACGGCTCTACGAGATGGGCACGGAGCCCGAGAGGAGGGCGTGGGTGGACTGCTACCTGGCCTTCATGGAGGAGAGGGGCACACCCGTGCCAAACCTGCCCGCCGTCGGCAAGAAGCCCTTGGACCTGTGTCGGCTTTACCTGTGTGTGAGGGAGATCGGTGGCCTGGCCATGGTGAGCTACCAAATTGTTCTCATTGGATTTTTTTTTCACTCATTTTATCCACGGACACTTGATTGCACAGTTATTTACAGCTAGTCTTCCGCCACTGGCAGGGAGCTGTCCAGTACAAACATAGGTCTAGTCATGAAAGGCAGAACCCTGTGTGAGCCAGTTTGTGTGTCAGAAAGAAAGCTATCATCTTCATCCTCCTCTTCCTGCCTCAGGTGAGCAAGAACAAGAAGTGGCGCGAGCTGTCCACGCACCTTAATGTGGGGACGTCCAGCAGCTCGGCCAGCTCCCTGAAGAAGCAGTACATTCAGTACTTGTTCGCCTACGAATGTAAGGTGGAGCGAGGAGAGGAGCCCCCGCCCGAGGTCCTGGCGCCCGCTGGAGACGCCAAGAAACCTCAGGCCCAGCTGCCGAAGATCCAGCCCCCCTCCCCGGGTGAGAAATCATCCTGTCTGTCTGTGTGTTTGGTCAGGTTGTTTACCTTTTCTGCCCTTTTAGCTTTCCATATTAGGTGGTCTAACCAGCTTCTCTGTCTCTTTATGTAATATGTCTTTATGATCTGGGGTTTTACTAATAGTCAGTTTACATAATGTGGTTTAATGATTTAAATCTTTCCACAGAGAAACTAGATTGTTGTGGCTCCAGAGAAATGAACAAAAGCAGAAATGACAGAATACAATTTTCCTTGTTAAAATTGATGTTTGTTGTGTTGTTCTGGTTGCTCCTCTGGGACAGAGATGCAATCTGCAGATTCACTTTTCAAAGTTCAATTATTAAGTTAAAACTAATTATTAAGTGTGCATTGCCATTGTATGTCTGTCCCTTGATAACTATACATTTCGGTGATAAATTACACATTTGACACTACATGATGATTGTCACGATTATGTCAGATTTGTTAAAAATGTAATTCCTGAAAAGAAAAAAAAAAAAGGCTAAATCTAGAGAGTCCACTTCACACATTGATGTTATTGTGAAGGAAGAGGAAGGAGACTCTGACAGCTGACAGAGGAGGGAGAGAGAGAACAGGGAGTCTGTGAGAGAAGGAAGAGAAGGGGGGGGTGAGGCAGGGGAGGGGTGTGTATGTAAACAACAGTGACCTGAATCTGACCCACTTTCCCACGGCTCACAGACCACTGACACAGCACTCTTCCTCTCTCTCTATCTCTCATTCCGCCTGACTTTTGCCTTCTTTCGCTCTTTCTCTCACTCTCTCCCCATCTCTCACACATAGACCAGTGACTCATCATTCTCTCCTTCTCTGACAGTCTGTCTGCCTCTCTGTCTCTTTCTCTCCGTCCCTCTGTATCCATCATCATATTTCTTTCTATTTATATCCGTTTCTGCCTTTCTATTTATTTCTGTTAGTCAGTTGGTCTCTCTTTATCTCTCGCGCACACACACAGTCTAGTGTGTGTGTAGCCCTCTCGTTTGTGCAGGTCATGCAGGACGCGACACAAGCTCTGGGTTCAGGGGCAGCCTTTTATTGCAGCTGGCAATAAAAAAAAACCCCACAAATAAACTCTTGGCACACAGTCAGTTTCATCGCTCCAACCCAAAATCAGTTCGTAGTTCGAGTCTGCATCATTACAAGAGACCGGAACCGGAAATCTCAGCAACTTTACACTTCCATTGTGTTGCTAGGAAGTTTAAGATTTATAAAAATAAAAGGTTTAAAGAAAATAAAATATGAACAGCATATTTTGTCAAACTTCTTTACTTATATTCGACATATTTTTGCTTTGGCTACATGTTCACACATATTTTGTTTCTCTTGACGGGTAACATTCATCTCATCATGATGAACAGATCATGGGTTGGTCTCTCGGCTGCAGCTGTTGGGATTGAACTCTTGCTGCGTCGTGTGTATGTATTTTCACAATAATCACTGGGAATTTTCGACTGTGTTGCAATGCATTATGATATGTTGGTGAAATTCAAAATCCAATTGCAGTGCCAGATATCGGACTAAATTTCTAGCCGTCACTTTCTTTTCTCCAAAGTTTGCCTTCTTCTGATCGATAGATTTATTTTTTCTCGGCCACTTGACATTGACTTTACATTGAATGTTTTTGCTTATAATTGGCCAACTAAATAAAGTATCAAATATGAGACTTAAAAAAAATTGTTACGGACTACCACTTTTTTTTTTAACTTTAAAGCAACATTATGTAACTTTTATACCTTAAAATAACTTTATAATTTTAATGCTACACTGACTTGTAATATGGAGAATGGCACCTCATTTCCACCCACCCCCCAGACAGCTGTTCTGGCACTATGTAACTTTGGTGCACAGTCTGCAGAGTCCGATTTCACTTATCACAGGAGGAGAGGAGAGGAAGAAGGCTCTAGACCTTAGATTGGGTCTATGGGACCTGTCTCCCATGTCTCCATGCCTCGTCTCCATGCGTAATTTGCACCCGCGATCTCCGTCCGCTGCCCGTCCCCCTGACCCGTTCCTCTCAATAAAACACTGAGAACATGTTTTTATTAATGTATTTTATTTTACTACGAAACAAAAAAAGCAGCACAGGGACACTCTGCTCCCGCCCACCCTGCTCAGCATAGCCACTCCACCTCCCCAACGGCACAGACGTGACGTGCCCGATGGTCCACCCGGCACCCGCAGGACCGGGATCGCACCTCAGCCTCATTTTCATTGCGCCACGGGGTTTGTTTCACCCTGTGACTCTCGCGTGCTGGCCCGGGAGACAGTCACGCCGGTAGCGTGGAGCCCGTCCCTCTGGGAAGTGGCACTGTAACCTAGCCTAAAATTATATTTGCGTTTGTAACATAGACTGTTATTGAAATGTGACCGATAAGGTTTGAATTTCTGCGGTAAAATAAATTCTTGGACCGGGAAGAAAAAATCTGGGTGAGTTTTTCGACAGTGGTGTAAAAGTGCAATTGCACTCAGGAACGGTAGGGGCGCCAAATAGCTAAATTTACATAATTCTGCTTTTATGTCAAGTTTTTGTTTGTTCAAAAAAAAAAAAAAGTATTGATATATGTTGACTTATGACTTATATGTTGACGATCACTTTAATTTACACTACAGAGTTCTGTACAGTATGATGTCTTCATTATGATGCCACACAGTTAACAATCACACAGGAGACTGCTTTTTGTCTCATCAGTCTTCTCTCTCTCTCTCTCTCTCTCTCTCTAGCTAACTCAGGCTCTCTGCAGGGCCCCAACACACCTCAGTCCACCGGCAGCAGCTCCCTGCCCGAGGCCCCTGGGGAGCTGAAGCCCCCCACGCCAGCTTCCACCCCCCATGGCCCCATGACCCCCCAGCCTGGAAACAGGTAGGCTGGGACAACTGAATTTAACCTGTATCTTCAACGTGTGCTGCGTCCCAGCTGATCAGATCACATTGCAAGTCAAATCTCATTTTGGATCAGTTGCAAGACCTGACGCTAAAAGCTTTTTTACAAGACTAGTTTAATCACACTGTTGGAGAGAATGAATGGTTTACTTTAGAACTGAGGGTTGTTTTCACAAAGTATCTTATCTCCTAAAAGGCACTAAAACTTCCTAATCAACAGTTCCCTCCGAAAACCTATTCATGAAACTGTTGAGAGCTTTTACAAATTTACGGAATTGGAATACGGGACCTTCTCCTTCAGGCATGTCATGGCAAATGGAAAACAAATTAACTTGATGAGAACTGAAAGTGTCCAAAATATCAACTCTGAATAGATGGCACAAACCAGAAGCCACTATTATCAGTACGACAGCATATATTAATGCAAAAACACACATACTAATTGGGCGATGGCGCTCTACTTAATGACATGCATTTCAAAAAGTGGAATTTTAGATTTCAGTGACATTTAATTTTGTCATCTTCTGTCCCGGTGCGTCTCCCAGGACCAGTGGAGGTGTGAGCGTCCAGGACCCGTTCTCCGATGGCAGTGATCATGTCTTTCACGGCAAGCCGGGGCCCGGGCCTGCCGGTGCCCCCTACCCGCAGGGTGGAGAGCCCTCCATGAGGATGCAGTACGATACCAACAAAGACCCGTACGGAACCGGACGCAAGGGTGAGACCACGAGACGCACTGAAAACCAGGTGTTGTTGTCGTTGTTGCACAGATGGATAAAAACTATTTGAGATTCATCCATAAATTACAAATGTGGTAACTTAATTTATCATCAGTTATTTGTTATCCAGGGGTTGTTTCTGCGACGTCTGGTAGTTTTGAAAATCCAATGCCTGACAGGGAAATTCATGGATTTTGGGAGTATTGTGGAGTATCATGGTTTTTTTGGTTGATAATTTCCCTCGTGCATGTTGTCAAACAAAGGTATAATTCACAGTTTGCAAAAGAGTCACTGGCATAGTGCAGCAAAGTGTAATTTTCAAACATTGCTGTGAAAATGTGGGGGACTTTTCACCTTGTATCGAGTGGGAACCCCCTCTATCCATGTGTCAATGTCTGATGTTAAAAGACTTTTTGTTTTAAGCAAATGACATGCGGTGCTTCCGCACCGAACAGGAACCTGTAACGTGCTTTACTTTGATGGGAGTCATTCTGTGAGATCGGATCTCAGGTGGTTTTGATGCTGGAGGTTCTGCTCAGGAAAACATATTTTCCCCTGAAAAAAAATTCCTGTTTCCGGGAGAGGAAGAAATACAGCCTTTCCGTTGGCCTGAAATCCTTCTGTTGGCTGGTCCTGAGTTGTGGAAAGTTTCTCCATGGAAACTTCCTTCAAGACTTGGGAAACTTATCAATTAAAAACAGAAATAAGAATCCTGGGGTAATATTAAGATCTTCTCCAAGCAGCTTGAATGGCTGTGCTACCTGTATGGGTGTAAATATAGCATAGTAAATATAGATTCTCAAAATAACAGTATCAATATATATATTTTTATGGATGATAAACATAGTCAAGAAAGTTGCAGTTTGTTGTCTCGTGTTAAATGCCCATCGCAAGATTTTATTTACCTATTGTCATATTGTATTAATATACATAAATATTGTTTCATAGTTTTATAATACGGTTTCTGAAGAGGGCTCAATTTATGACTATAGATTGCATCTGAGCCTTTACTGGTAGAGAAGCCAGAATGTCAGTGTGCAGTGTTCCCTCTACTGGTTGCAGACCTGCATGTGTCAGTCTGAAATCAACTACAATACTTAGGCTCTGCTGCCCCTGCTGGTGGAAACATGAACTGCTCCGTTATCATCCCTTTTACCATTGGCAGAGGGAACATATGTATTGGAAAATGTACCTTTTCACTGCCACTGCCAATACCACGTGTGTGTGGTATCGGATAGAACTAGATTGCCATCTAGTGGTGTTTTTTGTCACATGGCTAGACATTATGGAATTGTTCTCTCACATATCTCTCCAATCTGCTGGTGGAACCTAATGTCTCCCACGATGTGTCTCTGGGCAGGTCCTGGACCCAGTGAGGTCTACGGCCCCGGCCAGATACGCAGCGGTGTCATGCAGGACATGTACCCCCGCGGGGCCCCCTCTGGGACTCTGCCAGGGATGGGAGTGGGCCCCAGACCGCAGTACCCCTACGGACCGGGCTACGACCGCAGGTAGGCAGGGCAAGCTCGCTGTACTCTCGAAACTGTTTGTCTTGTTCATAGTCACTGTTTCACTTCTGGGAGACAATGAGTCTATTAGCTGCACTTTTTTAAAATAATAAGCAAATTTTTGCTAAAGGGCTTAAAAACTCATAAAACACCATTCAAACAGACTGTGTGGCTCTATGATGGCACAGGAGTACTGGCACAGTAGAGTATTTACACTGCCGCAGTGTCTTTCACCAATACTTTATTGAATAAGAAAGAGATTTGTCAAATATTCTGTATTAAATTGAACTCTGATACCTGCAGACATCCTGCACAAACAACCTCCTCCCCCAACGTCATGTGGTTTCAACTTGTTGGACCTGTTGGTTTTGGATTTAACGTGTTCCTGTCTGCTCTGTGTTGTGGCGCCCAGGCCTGACCACGTGATGGGCCCAGAGGGGAGCATGGTGCCCCCTGGTGGACAGAACAATATGGGTCCCTCTGGAAACGACCCCAGCATGTACGCTGGCAACAGATACCCCCCTCAGAGGTAGGACCACTGCACCCTGTCAGCGACTTGGCCATTTGGAATAATTAATCATCGCAGTAATCATGTTGGATTATGTCACAATATATCATATTGATCTACATCACAATCTCTACTTCAAAATCCCATGTTGAAGACTAACTCTGGTTCGTCGTGTTGCTTTATTTGGTAATGTTTAGTATATCAGATCAAAATTCTAGTATTCAACATTATGTCTTCCTGTCCCTCAGGCACGACGGTTATGGCCAACAGTTCCCTCCCAGCATGCCCTACAGCTCCCACCAGACCTCCATGTACCCCCAGCAGGTCAGCAGACAGCCACCGTGGGGCGCTCTCACTCTTCACTACACTTATATCCTAGTCCAGAGGGCAGCAACCTCCTCAATGCCCTGTCCCAATTTAACAACAAAATGATTTAAAGACAAAACTTCACGGCAAACCTCTGGCGAACTGGCTCTGTGCCTGGGCAAACCCGTACCATAGGTTGCCGTCCTCTGTTCTAGTCATGGGGTTTTTCCACCGCAGGAACCATTTTAGGAACTTGGGTTTATTTCAACAGGAGGAACTTGGTTCCCAAATTTGTGCCACTTGAATGGTTCCTGGTGCCAAAAAGTCCCCGCAATGCAAGGGGGTACTTTTCAGGGAAACAGGAACTATTAGGGCAGAGTTTCTAAAACTGAACTACCCTGATTGGTCAAAGAATCGTCAAGCACTCCAACTTCTTATTTTATCTGCTTCTAGTGTACTTTCTATTCTGCTTGCTCATAGTACTCTCCACAGTTCCTCTGTGCGGTGGGAAAGCAACCAAGAACTCTTTTAGGGACCGTTTGACAAGGTTCAGGGCCTAAATGGTAAATGGGGTTTGAGCACGAGTTATATTTAGTCCTTAAACTTTCACCTATTTCTCCTTATCAGTCCACCAAAATCAGTTTCTGAACAAATTTGAGGCGAGAAATAAGCGATCCAGTTGCTCAAATTAGATCTACAACGCGTAATTTAAAAGTTTAAAAAACAGTAAATAAATAAAGTACAATAAAAACAGTATTTTTATTGGCGAGTGTACGTGGCCCCGTCCCCGCCCAGAGCGATGCGATTCAGTTGGGGTGCACTGAGGACAGTCCGGTCGAGGGTCGTGCCGGGGGGCGAGGGAAGGGGAAGGGAAAGTGGCGCAGAGCGAGTCCGAGTCTGCCGCGGCCCCGGGAAGCGGCGACTATCGGGGCGGAGGGGCGCTGTTTTTTTTGTTTGTTTTTTAAGTAAGTGTTAATGTTTTGGAAATAAATTGTTTGTAAATAAAGACATGTTTACTTTAAATGAAGCGTCTTATTTTTGGCTTAGGATGTTTAACGTTTTACACAGGTTTTTAAATATGCCGGTTGCCGGTGCTGCATTGGCTCATGCGTTCGACCAATCACAGTGCACTTTACGTCACCGAAGGTTTGTGTTGTGCTGGAAAGTACCTGCTGTAGTGCCCTGATGTAGGAGCTAAAAACGTACCTCAAAACGGCATTCTAAGAGCTACGATCGTTCCCAGTCCCTGCAGTGCGGACACAAAAAAAGTGAGGTCCTCCAAAGGTTATTAGAATGATGAAAAAGTTCCTGCGGTGCGAAAACGCCTATTTAGTTCTTCGTTTAGTTCCTGTACCTTGGTGGGAAAAGCAACCATTGACATGTTTCCATAGAGACGAAGAGTAGAATTAGATTCAATGCATCCCTGTTCTAGTCCTACATTAGAAGCAACCAGTAGTTTGGAGGTCACGGGTTAGAAACTTAGCACCCTGACAAGATGGATGTAACACCCCTGCTCTGTAGCTCCACAAACTGTCATAAACACCTTAAACATTTTCAAATCCATCTTGTCATTATTCAGCAGAAGTGAATACACACAGCAGGAATGCAGAGGGCAAGAGGTCGGAAGTCTACTAAGAAAACCGTAATCTCTCAAATTCAACTTAACAGTCTGTTTTTTATTATTATTTATTTTTTTCCATTTCACGTTTTATTTGTGATGTAAATAATCCAGAATTTAGTCCTAAAATGCCTTTTGTCTCGAATAGAATCCTCTAGTTCATAACCTACCCTGTTTCTACCCATTAATTACCTCTGCCCTGTACCAAATATAGTACTTAACTGCAATACTTTATTGAATAAGAGTCCAGAAATCACTTACATTTTGATAATATTTGTCTTAAAAAGGTTATAAAAAGTATAAAATGTAACTGATATTTGCAGAAACCCTGACAAAGATGTTTAGTTAAAGAGGCAATAGACAACTTTTTTTGCTATTTATCATTATGAAGTAAATGTTGATTGCAGTGTAATGGCTATAGAATAATGACACCATCGGCATTTAAATTGGTTCCCTCTAAGCCTCGATTTCACTATGCAATTCTGTCTGCCACGGGGTACGATCTCCGGGGAAAATGATCGATTTACGGCACAAAGGAAGTGCGTCAATTGCGCAACAACTTACTTTTCTTCACGGAGCTACGCTCTGAGGAAAACGTAAAGCGATCTGGTTGTCTTTACGACAGTGGCTCGAACAATAATACCACTTGGAAAGGCTGCGGGAG
>OMKR01101950.1:0-10025 GCA_900302355.1 Cyttopsis rosea
AAGAAGAAGGATTTATTGTCACACATTATACCACACACATGCGGAGGGTGACACACACACACACACACATGCAGATGGTGAACGATGAGATACAGTCTCTGCATTTGTCCCATCCTGGCCGTCCTTCCTCCAGGGGCAGCGAGGAGCAGCGGGCAGCCCTCACTTCGTCGGCGCCCGGGGACCAGTTCCAGGTGGTGGGTCCGTGCCGTGGTCAGGGACAGGACAGGAAGTGTTCTGCATGTTTTTAGTCGGGGTCCTTATGTTGGAGGAGACCCAATGCGAACACGGGGAGAACGTGCAAACTCCACACAGAAAGGCCCCTGATTGGGCGATAACCCACCGCAGCACGGTGCCAACAGTGCCCCAGGCGGGAATCGAACCCAGGACCTTCTTGCTGTGAGGCAACAGTGTTAACCACTGAGCCACCGTGCCCTGAATACAATGACAATACATAATAAATTTGTTGACGGAAATTGGAACAGCGATTTGGCACGTGGCCTCTTCCTGTATTAGCTAAGGCAGTAAAGGAGAGGAAAGGAGAAGGATGTAATCAGGTGGGTGTTTGGGGGTGTATTCGGTGCAGGTGGTGTGTGTGCGCCTGTGATGAGTCCACGTGTGTGTGTGTGCGTGTGAGAAGGACTTGTCCCAATTAGTTCTGCTGTATGAGGTCAGAACTATATCATGGCGCCTCCAAACAGCGGAAAAGACCTCGCAAGAAAGCCCCGAGCACCATGCCCCACAGTCACAGAAGAGAGGAAAACACGACACATGACCCCGAGCAGCACGAACCAGTCCCAGAGAGTGCAAGGTGACCCCATGCCCCTGAAGCACACACCTACAACCCACTCCCATGTGCAGGCATAAGACGCACCCGCAAGCGCAGAACTCAGGCAGCAACACCCCGCCAGAACGGCCCGCCCCACGGGTGAGAGGTAGGGCCGCCCACGGCCACCAACACCCCGCACAAAGAAGAGGTCCGCCACATTGTAACTGACAAGATGTGAACCCCGACGTCAATCCTCCCAGGGCAAACAGAGCCCCGCCAACACCCGCAGACAGCCAGATATGTGGCCCCTCCACCACCACACCTGGGGCACCCGCCGCAGGAGCAAGGCAGACAACTGGCCCCCGCACCACAACCCACACCCACAGTGCCGAGCAGCCACCAGGGGCCCTGGAAAGCACCCGGCGGCGCTCTCTGCAGCCCCACTGGGTCGCAGCAGGCCAGAAACCACCCGAACACAGCCGGCAGGGGTCCCACCCAGTCTCCCCCCAGTCAACCAAACCCACACACCAACCCACCAGCACCCCGTCACCCCAGAAACCCCAGTGCTCAATGTGTGCTGTTGGTATATGCAGTTAAAATTGTGGGGTGTAATGGTGTGAGTCATCCAGGCATGTCCAACCCGAACCACTCGCACCCCTCCTGCCCCGCTGACCCTGGTCTGGTGGTGAGTTGTTTGGAGTAAGATTTGTGTGGATGTGTATGTGTTCTAAGCTAATATGGGTGGTATTAAAATAGCAGGACAGTCGTGAAGCACGCCGGTTCGAGAGCGTGACAGGCAAGATCGCAGCCACCCGCCACATCCCTACCCACATAGTTCGCACCCCACCCATGCTGGAAACCCTAGGCCTATTGTGTGGTGTATGTACTGAGTTGAGTTCCAGCACTGGGATAGGCGAAGCACAACCAGATCAACGCAGGGGAGCAGCAGGCCGGGCAGTTGCCACGCAGACCCCACCCCGGACCCGACTGGGCCCTAGCACATGCGCAAGATCCAACAATGGTTTGGAGGGCTCCGGTTGGTGCGTCACCGTCTATGCTTGCTGGTTGTGCCACGATCTCTGAATAGAGATCTAGCCTACTATAGAGATCCAAGACCGTCACAGAGAGCGTGCATCTGGGTCGAGTTTCCTTTGATGCCGAGCCCTCATAAGTCATGGGCTTACATGGAAAAACATAAGGCAGGGAGCAGCAGCAAAAGACCCCTGAAAATACCAGGCAAACCCCCCTGGCCTTCCATTCGCTTACTTGGAAGGCCAGCGGGAGGAGCCAGTGAAGCAACTTAGTTGGAAGCCAATTAGACTAAAATAACGTGCAATCAGGCCAATTGAATCTATCGGATGCTAATTGAGGTAGCATACCTATGCCATAATGTTAGTTGTATGAGCCAGCAATCACGGGGCACTCATAGCTTGAGCATTGAGGATGGCTTGAGCCTCGGACTGGAGGTAAAGCTCATAGGCAGATGATGACCCATAGCCTTGAGCATTGAAACACGAGCAATAGCTGCTGCAGTTGTTGCTAACCCTATACAGAGAGAATGAGCAGTGGCTGGAGAGGCGCAGGCTTGAGGCAAACCAAGCTCGGGACATGGGCTGTGGCGAAGTGAGGCTCTTGTTGGCTGGCTTGAGGTCGGCTTCTCAGATAGCGAGATGTGGAAGACAGGACAAAAGCAGAATTATTCTCAGAAATTTAAATGGACGTTCCTTCCCTATCAGTCTAGAGTGTTTTAAGAATATAGAGAAGTAGTGAGGGTAAATGTTATGTTGGCTATAGTGAGATGCAAAGGATCAAAAGATACTATGTGTCGTGAAATCACCACTTCTGAGAAATCTGAAAAAGCTGTGAGGAAGACAGTTTCCAATAATAGCTCCATATATATATATATATATATGATCAATTTGCACAAGTGGGAGAGTGAAAGGGAGATGAATATCGTTGCCTTGTGGTTTTCCTCTTAAGGCCATTTAGCAGGAGATAAATAGATGGGTTTTCGAGCAGGCTGTTAGTGGATGGATCCAAACTGCACAGATGGATTGAATATATGCACCAAGTCCAAGATGTCTGTATTTTGTGGGATTCGAATCTGTGAACTATAAAGGCACATATGATGGAAATATTGAGGCAAAATAGCTATACGGAGAAGATGGCACAAAAGGAGAAGTAAGACCATGCAGAATCATATATTATCAGTGTAGACATAGCTAAGCCAGATCACATGTAGCAAGCAGCAGAGAACATATCATATTGCAGGGTGGGTTTAATCTAGCACAGTTTGAATGAATGGGGCAGGTCTAGCTGGATGGCGCTGCATCTAGGCACAGACAGCTAAATTCTGAAACCGGGACAAAGAATCAGCAATTTTATTATCCAAGCCTGGAATATGAGCTGCTCGGTTAATGACCACATAAGGCACCTTACAAATCTATTAGTAAATGGAACTGAGTGCCCTTGTTAATGATATTGACAGTTGCCTCGTCACAAAAATTGGATTTGTTTCATTGACCAGTTTTTGCCCCACCGAAGACAAGCTATAACAATTGGGTACATTTCTGTTAGAGAAGTAGAAGAAACCTTAGCTGCAAGGTTGACAGATTTTTGGCCATACAACAGCGAACCACTGATTATTGAAAACCCCCAACGGAAGGGGCTATTTATAACTTAATAGTCTTAAATCTAACTTGCTGCTATCGGTTGACACCCTGTTACTGTACATGGAGCCTTTAAACACCATGTGTAAAATTGGATACATGCAAAGTTGTGACATCAGTTAGTGTGATAACAGAAATTGTCCAAATGATGTTTGATTGAAACCTGCCAGCAGCAATACCAAGCAATCGGCCTGTTCCGAACAGGCATGTTTCAATGGGAACAGCACTAGTTTAGAAGTACTTCTGAAGGTATTGCATATTTTTTGGGCTGCTGCAACAACCGAAGATGAGCCTAACTGAGAAATGCATTTAAACTCTTCATATAACGCCAAATAGATGCCGTACGAAGGGTGTAAAGGAATCACTTGAAAGCGTCAAGTGATATCTGCCTTGGCTAGCCACACGCCCTTTCCAGCTTCCTCAATAACTTAATGGCATCGTCAATAGAAGCATAAACAGGGAGAAGGGTGCCAAAGGAATTAAACTGCTTTTAGATAGTCATTGAGGAGCAGATACATCAAGATTAGGTGGTTTTCCAGAATATTTACAGGTAGCTGTACCTATAGGATTGATGCAAGTTTATGGAAAGGGCGATCAAATGACCGATCATGAATCCTTTCTTACCCTCTTTCCCAGTAATTGGTGGCACGATGGCTCATCACTGTTCTCCCGTACTGACATGAGTCCTCCCACCATCAAAAGACATGTTAGAGGTCAATACTCCTGTCTGTGCCTGACCAAAGCACTGGCAAAAGAGCTGGAGCTCATCCCCGGGCGCTACACGGTGGCTGCCCACTGCTCCTAGGCATAGGATGGGTGAAATGCAGAGGACAAATTTCCCCCAGAGGGATTAATAAAGTATAATAAATAATGTATCAACTATCTCAGGCTCCTTCAAGTAGATTATTATCAATCATATTATTAATCATTATAATTAATTATAGCAACAAATGACACTTTTGGCAACCAAGTCAAACTAGCTATATACCTTGAACCGGTCCTGTCAAATAATTGACAGACAGCGGTCAGGATAGAAATTGCAGCAACAGGAGGAGAGAATGAAACCCCGGTGGAAACTCGAACTGCATTTCCCAGCGTGCTCCGCGATGCTTGTTGGAGTAACGTCATCGTTCAGCGTCAGGAGGAAAACAGGCCTGCTGTGCCGGGAAAAACAGACTTGCGCAAATGCAACAGTTTTTTGATATCAACAATGTGTTTTATTTATTATCCTCATCAAATCATAGATTTATAACTACTTCAATCACAGCATTGTCCATTGCTGTACTCTCAGAAACCATGGGTGGCAGCAGAGAGCAAGCGCCGCGTGAGCAGGCAAGCGAAGAAGAATGCCAAACAAGAAACATGGCCGCACACCCTTCACTGGAGCCTGTCCATGCTGTGCAAAGAGATGGAATTGCTGTTCATGGAGGTTAAACCGACAAAAGTGCTAAAAGGAGCTGGTCTCTGCTCATTCCGTCAAGAGAGGGGGGTTGAACTGATGTCCTAATCTGCATTTTATTACAGAGGACTATTTACTTAACTATGGAACAGAGTCACGGTGTGTAATTATTCTCCCTCATGCAAGGTTCTCTAAAAAGAACTGCACATAAATAACAATAAAAACATTCCCTTTTATTTGTAAACTGAATTTTACAACAACCCCGTTAATTTACAATAAAACCACCAAACCTGAGTGAGCCGTTTGTGTATGTTCTTTTGTCTCTGCATCAAAAGTAATTGGTAGACTGAATTTCACATCTGACTTGTACCACAGATCAGTTTGTCCAATATATCAGAAATAAAACAGCGAAAGGCTGGTCTCCCATCGCTTTCAGGGAGCACTCCTCATGCCAGTAAGGAGCGAACCAGCCATTTATAATTCTTAGGAGAAACATAAAACCACATTATCAAAATTAAAAAAATCTATTTTGGAATTTAAAAATCTATTTTGGAACATAGAAGACAGAATCACAATTCTTACATGAATTGGTTTTTACCACACCCCTACAGCAGGGTAAATTGAAGCATGTACACCAACCACCTGGTTGCTCTCATGTGGGGCAGCTTGCGAGCGGCTCACAAAAGCTTGTAAATTAGGCAGGCGAAAGCAGTTTAAATAGGGTGCCCTGTATGAGATTTGCCAATTGAATGCATAGAGGGGAATTAGCAGATGAGAATCAGCTGATGTAGATGGGATTGAGAGCTAATCTTGACTCTGTGACCCGCCTGAACTACCGCTATCAATTTCCTGTTTTACTCACAAATTTGTGTGGTGTTGCGTCGAACTGTGGTGAATTTGTCCATTTGTCCAATGTCCATTTTTGAGTACTTAGCTCCCCTTCGTTCATCAGAATATAATTTTGCCTTTCCTTTTTGCTCTGCATCTCTATCACGTACCTCCAGTGCTGTTGTGCTTGATTCACAGATGTCTGGCAACTTTCCCCTTATTTTTCGATTAAAGAGTCGCTCAGCAGGGCTTTTTCATGTGGTGGCATGTTCTATTCTACACAGTCACATACTTTCTCAGTTCACATTTCCAATCCAATCTTTATTCTCTTCATGAGCAAAGAATTTTGGCGCTTAACTTCTCCATTTGCTTGAGCCCATTTTGGTCATTCTCATGTGTTTGATTCCATCCCAGTATTCCCTGAATAAGTCCGATTTGAACTGCGGTCCATTGTCTGATTTGCAGATGACAGGTAAACCATGTCTGCTGAAAATTTACTCCAGACTATCGATGACTTTCTCTGTAGTTGTAGAAGTCAGAACATCATTCTCGTAGTAGTGCTACCACACGTATGGAGTTGTTGGTTGGCAGTGGTCCTACCAGATCTATGGCAATATCCTACCAGTAACGATCTAGTTGGGGTGTGGTTCTCAGTGGTTCTGGTGAGTCGGGTCAGGCTACAATTTGACATCCATGACATGCCTTATAATATCTCTTGGCTGCATTGTCCATGCCAGGCCACCAAACCTTGGTTCTGAGGTGTTGTTTAGTTCCCACTATTCCCAAGTGTCCTCCATGCACTAGTATAAGTGTTCGTGCCTGTAGATTCAGTATGTATCCCACTACACACAGTTCATTCGCAATTGTGTGCATATAGTTTACAGTTCTCAAAGTGTCCATTTGTGATTGCCTTCCATACCTTCACTAGTTATGGGTCAGTAGCAGAGGCTCCACCTCTCAGGGAGTGAGAGCTTTGGGTGTAGCACTCATGGCTACAAATATCACATACTCCTCCGATTCATGTTTGTGTATCTTCTTTTGTGCTTTATCCCCCAGCAGCCGTGACAGCGGGTCTGCTATGTTCTGTTTACCAGGTACGTGTATCACTCTGAAGTTATATGGCCGCAGTCTGAGGACCCATCCCTCTATGCATGCACATGGTGCATGGATCGGGAAGTGTATATAACTTCCAATGGCTTATGGTCTGTGACTGGATCAAACTTTATGCCATACACATATCGATGTAGCCTCTCACAAGCCCACACTAGAGCTAAGGCTTCACGCTGACTGACTGTACCTCCACTCAGTCTGTCAGGCTGCAGCTCACGTAGCACACAGGTACCATCTCTCCTTGCTGGACCTGCACTAGTACTGCTCCTAAACCTGCAGGACTTGCATCTGCTATCAACTTGGTTGGTGCTTCCTTGTCAAAGTAGGCTAGTGTACCAGCTCTGGCTAGCTCATCCTTTAAAGCTTGGAATGCTTGTTTCTGTTCTTGTCCAAAACTGAATGGTGTGTCCTTTCGGGTCAGACGTCATAGCAGCTCTGACAGTGTTGCAAACCATGATATGAACCTACTACTGTACCCGATGAGTCCCAGGAAGCTTCTCACCTCTGTAGCGTTCTCTGGTTCTCTGGCTTCCATTATAGCTCTCACTCTCTCTTCTGTTGGTCTGATGACAGAAGTATCCCCATGAATAACAGTCTGTTCATGTTGAACTGGCACTTTTCTGAATTCAGGGTTAGTCCACATTCTGAGAGTCTCCTCATGATGGCGTGCAGGGGCTTGTCATGTTTCCTGTTCTGGTGGATGTACTATCACATCATCTGAGATGTTCTTGACACCTTCAATGCCAGCTAATGCATTGGCTATCTTGTGTTGGTATTGCTCACTGGCTGACAATACCCCAAATATCAGTCTTTTGTATCTGTATACCCCGTTGTGTAGTGCGAATGTGGTCATCTTCTGTGACTCTGGGGTCAGTTCTAACTGATGGTAGCCCCAGTTCAGGTCTAGCTTGCTAAATGTAGCAGAGCCATTCGTGCTTTGGAGAATTTCATCAACAATAGGAATAGGGTACCATTCCCTCACGATTGCCTCATTGGCCCTTCTCATATCTAGGCACATCCTGATATCCTTATCAGGTTTTAGGAGTACCACCACTGGGTTCACCCAGGGGATGGGGCCCTCGACATGTTCTACAATGTCCATGTCCATCAGTTTTCTTATCTTTTTCACCACAGCCTCCCAGAGGTTGTATGGTAAGTGTCGGAGTGACTGGGCCACAAGTTTCACCTTTCACCTTGGTGTTCAACTTTCCCACTCCCTTGAACACATGGATATTACTGCTGGATTGTGTATTTAATGTCTGTAACAGCTGAGACATTTCCACATATTTTCAGCACTTCTAACTTCATGGCTGTCTTTTTCCACAGGAGTGGCACACCATTGCCTTTAATCACAATGAATTCTGCCTGATCAGTCCTGTTACCGATTGTGATTTCACACTTGAATGCGCCCTTGACTGGCAGTGACTGACTGGATAAGTATGGGTACAAATTCCTCTGTTCTTTTGGCACATATGAATAGCACATCCTTTCCCATATGATCAGTGTAACCACATCTGTAACATTTTCTCTCTGTTTTGCACTCTTTGCCCCTTATCTTTCCTCTTGTTTTCATGTACTTTCCATCTCCCTCTTTTCTCCATTCAGAGACATAGCTGCCATCCTCAATTATTTTACACTGTGAGGCCAATTCCAGCGTGCAGGCAAGCGTTAGTCCATGCCCTTCCTCCAGTAACCCTCTGCGCACATATTCTGATGTACACTTAGTCAGAATTGCATCCCTTATCTGATTATCTGTATCTGCTCAAAAATCACAGTCTCGCTGTCTGTCTAAGTCATGTAGAAAATTGTTGCACCATCTCACCTTATTTCTGACCCAGCTTGTGAAACGTCTGGCAGATATACACTGTATTGACTTGATGAACGAAGTACAGTATATATTCAGTGCGCCCACCGCGGCTGTGTAGTAAGTTGCTGCTCCATTGTTCGGTAGAGTCGAAAATATATTCTGAACATCTGGTCCATGGAGGTGCACAAGTAGAGCTCATCTCCTCTGTTTTGTGACATCCACTGTATCATTATTAATGATTAGTCCTTTCCCATAACTCAAACAACATTAGCCACCGCACCCATCTTGGTCCTAGCGCGACTGGAACATGTCTGTGTAACATGGCTGAAGTCCTGACTTTTCCATGCTGATCGAAACTCACGCCTTAGCTGTGCATTTTTTTGTTTTGTTTTGTTTTCCAAAAGTCCGACATCCTTGTCACCATTGTTGTGAGCCTATTTTAATACTTAATTAGATAGTGCATCCAGAATTAATCATGACATGGAACTTCTGCATTTACCGTACTTGCTTTATTGTCCAAAACAAATGATAGCACAGCCACAAGTTAGACCTATCTAATCCAATACACAACACACACCAATGGAGTTTAGAGTGCAGCGCAGCTCACACCAGAGCCTCGTGCTCATGAGCCAGGTGCCAACAAATGCAGCCTGTGTGCGTGTGTTCCGCCCTTTCCCTAGCTGTCAGTCTTCCTTGACAGAAAACAATCAGGATGAGGATGGAAAAAAGAAAAGAAAAGAAAATCTTGCTCTCTCAGGCAAGTTCTTGAAATAAATAAATAAATAAGTAAATAAGTAATAATTATGTTTGTGTGTTTGATCACAGTTTAACAAAGAGTTATCATCCGTCCAGCATGAAGTTGCATTTTGACCAATCCATGACCTAAAATGAGTTTGACACCCCTGGTTCAGGCGTATTTTGTTGCTTTGTTTTGTTTACCAACAAAATATGGCTCCTTCCCCGGGAATGAATGTAAATCAATCATAAATAATTTAATGTATATCAATTCGGTCCAGATGCAGAGGGAGCCAGAACACAATAAGACACACAAAATAAATCTCTAATCTCTCCGTAACGCAAATGTTCTAATTAAGTCTTGGAAATGAGTAGTAATTTTGAACGGTCAGCTTTCCATGAGAATTTAGTTAAGGTTAGTCTCTTAGTCTATTTTTTTCAACCTTCCCCCGTTATTGATACTATACTACTATATCTAAAAACCACATCTTTTATTTAGCGATATTTTGCTGAAAAGTTAGCTGAACTTCACAATGTTGCCCTGAAGCAACAAAAACAAAACAACCATTTTTCAACATTCAATATATATTTAAACAAAATATGTAAAAAAATTTTTTTTAATATATCAAATGTGTCTGTGTGTTTTTTAGAGCATCCTACATAAGTACAGGCTCCTCCCCCTTTTTTATGCATCATACCAATTTATTTACC
>OMKR01101951.1:0-24758 GCA_900302355.1 Cyttopsis rosea
GGTGGTAGTGTGATGGTCTGGGGCTGTTTTGCTGCTTCAGGACCTGGAAGACTTGCTGTGATAAATGTAACCATGAATTGTGCTGTCTACCAAAAAATCCTGAAGGAGAATGTCCAGCCATCTGTTCGTGACCTCAAGCTGAAGCGAATTTGGGTTCTGCAGCAGGACAATGATCCAAAACACACCAGCAAGTCCACCTCTGAATGGCTGAAGAAAAACAAAATTGAGACTTTGGAGTGGGCCAAAATTCCTCCACAGTGCTGTAAAAGACTCATTGCAAGTTATCGCAAACGCTTGATTGCAGTTGTTGCTGCTAAGGGTGGCCCAACCAGTTATTAGGTTTAGGGGGCAATCACTTTTTCACACAGGGCCATGTAGGTTTGGATTTTTTTCTCCTTTTATAATAAAAACCTTCATTTAAAAACTGCATTTTGTGTTTACTTGTGTTATCTTTGACTAATATTTAAATTTGTTTGATGATCTGAAACATTTAAGTGTGACAAACATGCAAAAAAATAAGAAATCAGGAAGGGGGCAAACACTTTTTCACACCACTGTAGCTTATATATATATTTTGTGAGAAGTCGTTTCATGGTGGGCTACTATGTTGTGACAGATATTCCCGAGGGATTTGGCATGCATTTCCACCATGATGACGTTTGAGTATCTGAGCCAGATGTGTCAGAATAAGGACCAGATGTACTGTCCACCAACAGACCTCAAGGATGTGGCAGGTAAGCCACAATCTGCTCTGCCAAAAAAACTCTCTGGTTTTACATTTGGTAAATGGCATTTTTTTATTTGACAAAAAAACACTGGTTTTACATTTGGTAAATGGCTTTTTTATTAAATCATTTAAGTTTCGGTAGATATGCACAGGAAAACTACATCAAAATAGAGCCTATACTGTATATAACACGCAATAACTCACTTGTTTGCCATGAACTGTTTTTGTCAAAATGTGTGCAAACTTGTCTTGTTGACCTGAAAATAGGAATGCATAAAATTAGCATAAAATTAGGATAAAATTTGCATGCATAATATCACACAAATTACAAGCAAAGTTAAAGATGGACCTGTACATACAACGGTGAACTCAGGAAGCTTATCATTTCAAAGCACCTTGGGAAGTTTTTTTAGACAGGAATCTGCTATTGATGTTTTGTTCTTCTTTGCGTAGGTGGGGGAGGATCCCTGATATCTGAAGACAGAATACAAACGGTTCCCTTCCAGTTTGACCTCATCCAGCTGCTCCCCAAGTGCCAGCAGATTGAGCTTTTCTTTCTCACCTTCAGCAGAGGTAACGCTAAAATCCTCGAGAATTTACTTTAAAGGTGCAATAATTTCCGTTGTGACTACAGTACTTTGACATCTCTATGAACATGAAAATCCCGTCTTGTCTCAGGATGACATTTGGTTTTCTGTATATATGAGTATATAGGTAAACTCTCAAATAGAGTGTTGTCACTGCAGCCTTGTTTCTTAAAACCCATAATGAAACCATCTATTTGATGTGAAAGTTATAAAATTGTTGCGAAACATGCTGCAGAAGGCAAAAAAGATCCTTGAAAGTCAAAGTCAGATTATGATTAACTAGTGCTTCCTCTAGTGGTGAAACTTTTCAATAATTACTTCACAAGATCCCAAGATGATTGGTCTCATTTCATTATTTTTGTCCAATCACAGTGGAGAGCGAGGAGGCCAACCAGAGCCTGCCGTGTCTTCCCAATGACCTCCTGCTCGGCCTGTTCCACAGCAGTATGGAACAGGACCTGAGCGACAGAGAGATCCCGCTGGCCGACACTGACCACGTGCTCCTCATGCACCACATCCTGGAGCGCGAGCGGGAAGGGAATGCCGCGCCATTCTCGTTGCCCTTTATTAAAGGTATGTGCATCTTGTGCGGAAGTACAGATACAGTACTTCACCTTCCCAACCTCAGTGCCTCAGCCAGTCAGTCCTGGTTAAATCGTATTCGTATAATCAATTGCATAGACAACCACACATATATGCTAAATGGTGAAAAACTAGCTATTAAATAATAGCTAATAGAAAGTATGGAGGAAATGGTGCCAAAAAGTATCCAACACGTATACACACTTGATTGATTGAACGTGATTTGACTCAGAGTTTCCATCTAGCCCTTAATCTGTCTTTAATTACAGACAAAGATTAAGCCCATGGCAAACACCTGTCCTGTTAAACCTTTTAAAGGCATTCGAAAAGCTTAGGGTTTAGATTAGATCTGGGTTTTGCCTTTCTTTTCAATTGTCTGTATTCCTTAGACAAAAGAAACCGGACAGAGTATCATGTAGACTTTTAACATCTCCGAAATCCAGCCCAGCCTTTAGAAGTTAAGTTTTTGACTGCTGCATTAGACCCATTCATTGGACAGCAACAGCACGGCACCCAGGGACCAACTCCAGTTCTAGAGCCACTGCCTTGGTCACTGTCACTGTCAACACAGGGAGAACCTTCAAACCTTAGACAGAAAGGCCCTTGTCATCTTCGAATCCAGAACCTTTTTGCTTGCAAACCACTGATCCACCATGCTACATAAAGTCCATATAGTCCAATGGATTACTTTTTACCCCAAAATTGGAAGTTTTTACATTGCAGGTGGCATCTATGTTCTGAATGTCATCATTCTATAAAAACGCAATTCATTGAGATAGTTCGTGGCATCTTATGGTGTCCTGCAGCTTGGGTCACACATGCTGGCCACAGACACCAGAGGCACCAGTACCGGTCCTGTCTACATGTTTGGTCATGAAGCTTATAGACTACTGTAGCCTTTACCTTCTAGAGAGCTTCTGATGCACAAACAAACCTCTGCGGTGTCAGTGGATGTTTCTTTGTACTTCCTAACGCCCTGTGCTCTTTCCAGAGGAGTGCCTTAGGCAACCAGATAGGCAGGACACAACAATGTCCTTCCACACCATCAGTAGCAGCCAGGAAGTTACAGGGTCCACAAGCACCTTACAGGTAAACTGGTCTCTATAAATACATTTTCCCAATACTGTACCTTCACTAGTACACAAGTATTTTTTATTTTTTATTTTTTTTTATTCAATATGTCATTCAAAGTAAAACGTAAAGTAAAAAGTGGCTATAACAAAGATGCCCTGTTCTCTGAATAAATATAAAGTTAGACAAAGAAATCTATCTTGGACTACCTTTTTACAAGATTGAGATCTCTCAGATCCCGTTTACACTTAACACTCAACACTTACACACTAACTACATTAACATGCGTCTTTGCTGATCCAATAGCTATAGGATCGCTCTAATGCCAAGTGTAAATGCACCCAATGCGTCCTCAATGCGGGCTGAGATCTAATCACTCAGACCACATTTGGGGGCGTCTGGCTCGCATATATCCGCATTAGATTGGCAGTGTAAATGCAATGCATCCTGGGCCACATTAAGGACCACCTACTCAGCTGACGTCCTCTGTATACGCAGAAGTGCAGACTCATTCATGCGCTCTGGTCAGGAATTTCCCCCGTTCTCCCCGTTACAGAAGTGCAGGATTTATTATTTACAAGTAAAGTATTTACACAAAAACATCTAGTTTTTACTAAATTTAGTCCCATAGCAATGGAGCTGCGTGCGTGACGCGCTGCACAGGACACACGGCTCGAGACGCACAGGGATTTTGTTTCATTCATTCCGTTCCGCAGTGATCAGGACAGTCCCTTAACTCATTTGTGTTTAAAAAATAATAATAATAATTAAAAAATAAAAATGTAATTTCATACAAGTAGGAAAAAAAATACATCTAAAATGAAAACACACTCTGTTTTATTGGTTTCGGCCCAAGACACGGAACCGAAACACACAGTTTTTTGCTGGAGAAAAAAACTCTACTCCAATCCTCTGAGTTATGTTCACGTTTTTAATTTTAACTAAATAAATGTGTTCAGCCTGAACCTTGCGCTGCGTACAGTACACACAGCACCAACATTCCAGTCTGTATTGTTTTGATTCTGCCCGACGCGCCACGGTCTTGGCATTTGGTCTTTGCAAACTGAAATGACGTACGTGTTTATTTGCATATAGAGGAAGTGAGATCCGATCTCTCGAGACGCATGTGGAGACACATTTTAATGCCAAGTATAAACAGCCACACTTTTTTTGGTCACTTGAGATCGGATCGCCCAGGACGCATATTAATGCCAAGTGTAAACAGGGCTTCAGGGATTCAATGTATTCAGGTTTATTTGTTTGTTTTTGTTAGATTGTGATTCATTAGTGCTCCCTCTAGTTGTTGAAAATCACATTGACATTTTAATTACTACTTTTAATGTAAAGAATTTAGCATTGTCATTTTTACTGAATAAATCAGTCCTCAATATGATGTATTATGCATTATATATTTTGCATGATTATTTAGGATATTCCTGTATCATAAATCAAATCATTGTTTTTCAATCCTGTGTGTGCATTTCTTTATGTGTTTATATGCATTTTGGTGTCTTTATGCTTGTATGTGTGTGTCTCCTCCTGGGCAGAGTTTCAGTAATGCAGACCTTGTGGATGAAGAGCCTGTCCAGCAGGAGAGCAGCTGCTGTGTGCCACAGTGGCGGTGCTACGCCAAGTACATCAGCTCCCAGCAGATCCTGCTCACCTTCCTCCCTGCTATGTTCACAGGTTAATACACTGCCTTCACGTCAACCACCTGCGACATTTAGGAAGAAGCGCTCTCATAATATAGAATGTATTTTCTTTACAAAGCTGAATAGTGTCAAAAATGTTTGTACTTTCTCAAAATCTAGGATAAATGTCAATCTTTGTACGATGCAAAGCATTAAACTAGGTTGCTGCATTTTCTAGATTGATAGGATTGTGTAGTTATGGCTCATATTATCTGAACCTACCTATGCATTATAGTTGAATAATTAATAGTAATAAAATATATGATGAGCTCTAAACTGCTACTGAACAGAGCTAATTGAACCAGCTAGTGACCTCAAATGACTTTAATTAAGCAAAAGTGCTTTTGTTTAAAACCTCTTTGCCAGACCTTGTGATGTTGATGTCTTCGGAGCTGGGAACAGAGGCTCAGGGCAACATCAGCAGCACCCAGGAAGACGACCCGCTCAGCACGTCGCAGGGCGACACCGCGTCATCCTCTGCTGGCAGGGCGGAGCGGTCGGAGGCTGGACCCATCGTGTCCAGCGGGCTGCACAGGGGCTTTGGCAGCAGGCCCCACATCCTCAGGTCCCCAGTGCCCTCCGCAGGTTCGGACGGCCAGGGCGGGCCCACCGACTGCCTGAGCCCGGAACAAGACAGCTGGGACAGCAGGGCGTCCGAGAGCGAGACGGAGACCCTGGATTCAGGTAAAAACCCCTTGACTGTCTTTATTGTCTAACTGCAGCACCAGCTTCTTGTTTACACTGATTCTCTGCCTGCTTTTAAAATGGCTACTTTTAGTACTGGGAGAGAGGGAGGGAGTCCAGTTCTCCGAGCCGCAGAAGAGCAACTTCCATATCAGCTTCGGCAGGCAGCAGTCCCTGCAGAGGAGCACCAGCGTCAGCCAGCTGCGGTGCCCTGTCTACGTCTACAGCTGCTCCCTGGACCACCTGAAGGACCAGCTGGTCTTTCCCCAGTCCAGCCGTCTGCCCCGGGACATTTTCCTCAGGTAGCGAAAGGAGACAACAGCAGGGTGCAGAGATATGCTGTACCCTACATAGTGCTAAGAGTGTTTTTGTGATGGTAGAAATTCTTCGCTGTCCCATAAATCTCCTACTAAAATCCACATTTTATATAAAGCCATCAGTCAAGTCAAATCCATCAGTTTTTGTCCCCTTTGCCGCAAGGTCTGTGTGTAACCGTTTAACGTGTCCATTTCTGGTTGTTTCCTTGGTTGAGAATAGACCCCAAGAGGCTGACTCCTGGGAATTGTATCAGCAGATGAAGCACAGGTAGCAATGTTTGGTTCTTCTGGCCCCGCTTCTTCTTACCCCTCTGCAATGTGGACCTGCCCGACCTCTAATGGGAGGGCACCTACTATAGGCCTTTGGAATGGGGAAACCGTGTTGCTCTTCAATGTCTAACGGGCTTGGCGATTTATCGCACCCTCAGATCTCTTCCTCATTTTTCCTACATTGGCTTTGTTGTAGATACAGAACAGGAGGTAAGGGTGTGATACTACCAACTTTATGTTCAGGACAAGTGATACCTAAAGCTCAGAAATGATTATTTTCAACACCAAACAAGGATGCTGGAACCGCTTAAGCTACAACTCGGTCCAAACTTTTCCCCCTGCCTGTTTCTTTGCCGTGTCGTGGTTTTTCGTGGATGATTCTGCCTCTGTGTCTGGGATCCTTGCGCTGCTCCTCCAGCGGCTTCGCTGTCGATTGCCTAAATTGTTTTGTCTCCGGGTTCCCTCGAGTGATGACTTTAACATCCGCAACGCTGTGCTGTAACAGCACTTCCGTTTTCGGTTTTTCACAACTTTCAAGTATTCATATAAATATATTTCTAAAATGTTCAAGGGCACGCTGCTTTCTTTCTCTGGCTTTCTATCAAATGTTTACTTTCATTTTCAAATTGAGCCACATACACCTAAACTCTAAATTGGAAACCATAATATGATGCACTTGATTGCGTGAGTTATTTGCACATAGTGTCGTTTAAAGCCTGATTCTATAGACATTAAGACTGATGGCTTGTAGAGGTCCTTGATAGGCCTGAGCTTGCTTCGCTCTTTAACAGTGCTGGATTTGCTTTGTGTCCGTTGTGTTTGGCCCCATTGCCAGGTCGCTGTCCCAGGAGCGCAGCACCACATCCTCCTGGACGGACGTCCTGGCTCAGTCCCACAAGCACAAAGAGCTGGCCAACTACTGCTGTCTCCTCCAAGAGCATTACCACCAGAGCTACGTCAAAGGTGACTGGACTGACCGGCTGTTTTTTTTTTTTTCTTCATAAGGATGGTTTGATTTTCAATGTTTATTTTCAGAGTTAGTTGTTAAAATCACACAAGGTGGAACTTGGTCTGGGTTATTTTTTTACCCCTGAGGATCCTCTGATTCTGCCATCTGCAGAATAAATGAAAGCGCTCCTCCCACTGTCGTCCAAGGTTTGCCTTGTCTACTCGCGATCGAATCAGAATATGAAGTAACGTAGAAAATGTTTCGAAGTGAATGTTGTTTTTGACACCAGATGTCTAATCCAAAAAACATTATCGGAAACAATAGTCCACTGTCATTTTCTGTCCACAACATGAATTGTGAATGGGAATAATGTTTGAACCGATGGACTAATGAGCTAATTGACTCATGGAAACTAGCCCTTTTGTGGAAATAATGAAAACATTTAGAGTTACAAAATGCCTATATATAATAAAACCTCTCTAAATACACTTCAACACACAGCGTTGCCAGTTATTTGGTTTAATATGCTTTCTGCTGCTCCCGCAGGTGTGTATCGGAGCTTGCAGCAGTCCTACGGCATCAGCTCACAGGACATCCTGACAGCTATGGACTACTGCGAGGAGTCCCTCCAGGAAATAGACATCACCTCCTTCCTGCAGACCCTCTGCGGCCACGTGCGGGTCTTTCGGGAAAGCGGCGAGGCTCCAGCCCGGCGTTCCAGGAACCCTCCGACCTTCGTCATCGGAGAGGCTGAGGAGCAAGGGAAGGCCGTGCTGGCCTCCTCCTCCAGGTAGGGTTATACAATCACATAGCGGACAGACAGCGTGAAACATTTACAGCGAAATGTGAAAATGAATGTTGAAAATGGGCAACAAAGGTTCACTTTACCCGGGTTCTTACCAGGTCCTTGAAGTGCTTAAAGTGTAAGTTCTGCAATACTATGAAAATAGCCCATTTTGTGTTGAAGTGCTTGAAAAGTCCTTGAAAAAAAACTTGTTATTCAAATCGCAACGCAATAAAAAATTTTCTAGAATCGGATTATGTTTATTTTGTGTGAAGTCCTTGAAAATTAAAAAATAGTGCTTAGAAGAGTGCTTGAAAGTCCTTGAATTTCATTTTGTAATGCCAGAATTAACCCTGCTTTACTATAGAATTAGAGGTTTTGAAAGAGAATAATCAGTTGTTCCCTGATAGTTTATGGTCCTGGGCCGTGGTACTACTTATAATACTGTGACCACGTCATGTTTCTAATTCAGCATTTGTTTTCCCACAAGATTGCTTTACTTTCCACACAGGTGTAAGTTCTGAGTTGAAAGGTCTCATCAAAGGGACCAGACTACTCTGAGTTTCTTTTTAGCTCCAGACAAAAATGTCCTAAATTCTTATGATGAAGACTCCCACTGTTGGACAGCGGTTTTTCAACATCCCCAAACACCAATATAAGCACCAATATAAATTAGATATAGTCTACTGTACTTAGGGGGAAAGATGAAATGAATCAGATTTCATTGCTGGAAACAAAGTGAGAGGTTAATCATTTTCCCATTGTTGGGTAGAGAAAAGGGCTAAACGCTAGATCCCATCGGAGCAACGTTGTCATGCACGACAAGCATTATGTGTAATATAATTGAATGTGATTTAATGTGGCTCTCTTCAGTATTGAAACCGAGGATGTCAGTGAAGCCGACTCGAGAGACAAGTCTTCTGCTCCAGCCTCTCCGCTCATCCTAGATGAGCCCAAGACGGCCAAGATCCCAGAATTCCCCCTGTCACTGCTTCAGACACAGCACAAGTGTGAAGTGTATCCAGACCTGCACAAAATAATACAGGTACTAGATAAGATTTTAGACTTTAAGACTTTATTGAGGTATTGACTTTCTTGAGATACTTATAATAATGAATTTTAGCTATTACATTTTTTTAGATCTTAAATACTTTTGTTAATATGTTTAAAGTGTGACTATGTTAAAGGGAATTGAGAGACAAATGAATACTATAAAAGAGTTTTGTATCTTGGAAAATGTATTCAGGTCGATTTTTTTCTTCTTTTATTTTTTGTTTTTATTGAGGATGTGGGCAGTAGACCGCAATATAGTTTATTATGTTCCATAGCCGATTAGGTTAACATTTAAATGTTTCTACAAGTAAAGATAAGGTTATGACTAGTGCCATAATTTTATTCAAATGCTTCAGTCTTACAAATTAGGCACATGAAACACATGGAACACATGAAGAACACATGAAAATAAACAATTGAAAAGATAGTGTTCTTTTGATTGTTTTTTTTGTTTTTTTTACCAGGCCTTTGGAGATAATTACTACTGTAGCATTTTGGATGTGTGGTAATTAAAAACTGCCAGAACAATAAATTACTGTCAATCAAATAAACAGGAACAGGAATCATTTACATAAAATACAACACCATTCTGGACGTACAACTCTCAAAATCATACAGAGTCAACAGAGGTATTAGAAAGAAAGAAGTCAGATTACCTAAGAGCCACTTTTGGTTGGAGATTGTGGAAAACCATTACTCGTTTTGGGTGTAAGTCTAGATCTGTTGTATTGTAAAAGAGTATTCTAACCCAGCTTTTGTTTTCGGCTGCTTTTGGTCAGAAGCGGATGTGCCTGAGAATAAGGTCCCTAAAAACATTTAAAACCTTCTCTTTTCAACAGGATAAATTCACTGAGGTCGGATCTCAATACTTTAAAACGGTGGCCTCAAGCCCCCACTACTTCTTCTACTGTCCACCATCATCGAAGAAGGAGGTGAGTGGACAGCATGCTTTCTGTCTTAACTTTAAGCCTAGTCAGTCTGTCGTGGAGTTCATATGGTGTGTTCTGCTCTGTAGGAGGACTCAGACGGGGAGGAGGAGAGAAGAGCCAGTGAGGAGGTGGTGTCCGACGCAGAGCCGGCTACTGAGGACGGTGAGGATATAGTCCTAAAAACAGTCCTTAAAAAGCCTTTGGGCTTATTGCTATTTATCTGTTGAATGTCAAATTAACTCGGTATTGGAAAAACAAACTACACAGCTACAGCTGACTGATAACTGTGATAAAACTCAAACTTATTAAATACAAAGTGTCCAGTGCCATTGAATATTGGATTATCATGTGTTGTATCATGTGTGGTTAGTTCTATTTTAGTCTTTGTAGTCCTTTGCACTCGTCCAATAGGCCTAAAATTATACAGGTGCAGCTCAAAAATTTTGAGCCTCTGAAAAGGTTCTTTTATGCACTAAATACTTGCTTGGGGCTCCCTTTGGACGAATTACTGCATGCAGCGTGGCATGGAGGCGATCAGCCTGTGGCACTGCTGAGGGGTTATGGAGGCCCAGGTTAGTTTGATAGCAGCCTTCAACTTGTCTTTATTGTTGGGTCTGGTGTGTCTCATCTTCCTCTTGACAATACCCCATAGATTCTCGATGGGGTTCAAGTCAGGCAAGTTGGCTGGCCAATCAAGCTCAATAATGCCATGGTCTATAAACCATTTACGAGTAGTTTTGGCAGTGTGGGCAGATGCCAAGGAAAAGGAAATCAGCATCTCCATAAAGCTCGTTAGCAGACGGAAGCATGAAGTTCTCCAAAATCTCCTGGTAGACGGCTGCATTGACTTTGACATTCTGTGCCTCTCCTCTCTTCCTTCCGATTCTGATCTCCAAATGAAATGCAAAATTTACTTTCATCTGAAAAGAGGACTTTGGACCACCGAGCAACGGTCCAGTTCTTTTTCTCCTTAGCTTCTGATGCTAAGATGCTTCTGACGTTGTCTCTGATTCAGGAGTGACTTGACACAAGGAGTGCGACACTTGTAGCCCATTTCCTGGACACATCTGTGCGTGGTGGCTCTTGATGCACTGACTCCAGCCTCAGTCCACTCCTTGTGAAGCTCCCCCACGTTCTTGAATCGGCTTTGCTTGACAATCCTCTCAAGGATGCGGTCATCCTTGTAGCTCGTGCACCTTTTCCTACCACACCTTTCCCTTCCAGTCAACTTCCATGAATATGCTTTGATACAGCACTCTGCGAACAGCCAGCCCTTTCAGCAATGACCTTCTGTGGCTTACCCTCCTTGTGGAGGTGCCAATGACTGGACAACTGTCAAATTAAAGGCTCTTTGCAGGTGTTTAGAGTTAATTAGCTGATTAGAGCTCTTCTCAGGACTGTGTGGGCGTGTCCAGGGGTCCTTGATTGACATCTCTGTGGCCCTCTGTGAAATATTCTAATATCTTGAGATACTGGATTTTGGGTTTTCATGAGCTGTGAGCCGTAATTATCAAAATTTAAATAAAGAAATTCTCAAAATACTCTGGTTTACATGTAATGAGTCTAGAATATATACAATTTTCACTTTCTGAAATGACTGACAAAAAATACTGAAGTTTTTCACGATATTCTAATTTTTTGAGCTGCACCTGTATAAGGACGACATTTTTGACACCACTCCTGCTCTGCACAGAAAACCTTTCTGGCTGCTGCATCGTGACAGAGAGCGACACTGACCTTGAGGTGGAGTACCAGGAGAGCAGCGGCGCCAAGTCACTGGAGGGAGACGGGGACGACGGGTCGCTGTCCGACTCTGACACCGTCAACCAGGATGAGGACTCCTTCAGCATCCTGGACGGGGAGTCACTGCTGGAGCCCGAGGGCACACTGCTTGAGATGCCCCCTCTCTTTGTGCACCTCACCTGCTCCGTCAACCTGAAGAGTTGCCATGGGTCCATGCCAGTAAGGACGCTGCCCACCTGCCTCGGTGAGCACTGAGAACTGTCAACATGTGATTTTTAGGTAGTCAGATTGGAGTGGATAAAATAATGTTATTGGGTTCCCAAACTGGGGTCTGCAGCCGTCTAGGGGTCCTTGAGAGAAGTGCATGGGGTCCTGTAAAATTATTATAGTTTTTTATTCTATTTGTTTCCCATTTCTAATATATCTAATATATCTCTAATATATTTACTTTTTGTCAGCAAGGTTAGGTATTTCAGAGCTGGTGCTGGGGTCTTACCATAACGTACGCCTGTAATTTTACTTTTCTTGTGACGCCAGGTGAGGTCATCTCCTGCCTGGAGAACGCCGAGGTGCTTCAGGCGGTGGATCTGAACGAGCTCTCCGTTACTCTGGACATCTTCGTGCTGACGCTGCCCTCGGACATCGAGGTCATGGCTGACTTTCAGCACAAGAGGTGAGTCGCAGTATGAGGCAAAACAAAGCAAAAAGAACGGGAAAAAAAACAAGATTACTGAAACTGTCCTTTAAAGGGATACTGCAGGTTTGGGGAAATTTGCTTTTTGTATATCTTACGCAGATTCAGACAAGAACATTGATACCAATTTCATCCCTGTGTGTCCAGTACTGAGATAGCGACAGGATGCATGCTAACTGTGTTAGCTCAATGCAAGGCTGCAGATGGGATCAACTAGCCTAGCTCCTGAGAAATTTGAATATCTGAGTATCCCTTAAAAATATATATAATTCTGAAGGTATTTTTGGAACCCTTGAATTATTTGTAATATCTAGATAAATATTTCAGGTAATTAGTGTAAAGTTTTAGGTTTGGTTATGACAGTTTTAGTTAATATGCACAAGCGAAACAATAACGCACAAACAATATTTTAGGGGGAAATATGAGGAGAAACTGTTACGGTTTAATGGTTAACTGAACTAAATCATGAAACAATGAACTGAAAAAAATTAAGATAACATTTCGGCACACACACGTCATGACTCAATAAGTGCAAAAATCACGCCCAATACTCAAACAAGTAAGGAAAATACATTTGTGTGTATACTGTATGTGCCCAGATGGAAAAAAGTGCAATTGTAATTAAAGACTTACCATACCGTGAAGATCCAGATCACACAGGTTTTTGCCTCCGTTTTCCCACTTTGCAGGTACACCTCTGAGAGCAGCGCGTCTCTAAACCGCTCTCCGGGGCAGCCCTCCTCCTACCGCTCAGACGAGGAGTTGATGTGCGGCCTAGACGGCCTCAGGGGAGCGGATGTTGACGGGTAAATAATGCTGATCCTGATTTTGACCAATTTATGTTTGAAATATGTCACAACAGAGACTAATTTATTTAATTTTATTCATCAGAGTCACTGGAGATTCTCTGTCCAAACTGCCCGTGCCACAGAAATTAGCTTTGTTGGCCACGATGGATGAGGTTTGTGTTTTTCAGCAGTAGCAACAATACCATCATTATTTGCCATTTAGCGGCCGCATATAATTTGATCCAACATTTTCAAAGTCCTTTGTCAGTTGTTTTGTCTGCAAACTTTCTACAGAGCTGGATGGGTGATTAAACACATTTGCAATCAATGTGACGCGCAGTCTATTCGCAGGGGGAGCCATTGAGTTTAATGGCGCGTGAGTCACGCGCAGTCATTATTCAGCGCTAAAAAGCTGCAGCGATCAACTGAACCCACTCGTGTGATTACTCCCTCCTGTTTGAAAGGGTTCTGCCGAAAAGAATAGAAAAGAAGATTAAAAAAACACGCCCTCCTGTTTCAGATCCGCTGGCTTTTGGAGGACGAGATCGTTTCGGCCCTCCGTCACTCCCGGGTTATCGACGGCGGCACTCTGCGGAAGGTGACCGACCACGTGCTGCACTCCAGTGGCCGACTGCGCTGCCACCACGAGACTGTGCCACTGCAGTTCGTCTTCGGCCCCGAGCAGTCCCTCCAGAAGTTCAAAGAGGCAAGGCCTTATTCCATAGCCCTTAACCAATCTCACATATTTTGCTATTTATTAACAATTAGCGATTCTCAATGATCTGATTAACAATTCTGAGAAACCATTATTTGTAGCTTGTCTGGTGATTTTATGTCAGTGAACCATTGATTGGCGGCTGTTGGCCAATATTGGCCGTATAAGTTTTCCTCCTCATAAGTATACTTGAACTTGAAAAATTTGTTGGTTATTCAGTTTAGGACAGACATATGCAAGAAATAGACCCTATGTAATTGTCGCTACAAATCCTAACCGCTTGTAGAATAACTAGATTTTATTTCATTATGAGAATAGTTTCCCTATCTCACACATCACCGTCTATTAGATTCAACAACGATGTCCTGACAAATGTGTAGGCAAGGAAAAAAACTGTTTCGCAGGGGTTCACAGAACAGACAACCATAACCATGGAATGTCTGTCCAGCAAGGAAAATGTCCAATAATAAAAAATAAAATAAAAATCACACTATGAGAAACTTTTATGGGTGGACTTGAATGGAATTGGAGATGAGTAGATTGTAGACATTAAGGTATAGCATGGAGATTAAGGTATAGAATGGTTAATATTCAGTGACTGTTGTCAATGTGTGTGTAAATGGTTGAAACCTGAGAGAAGCTACTTGCACAATGGACAATATTCATGATTTCAGGTCAAGGGGGAGGAAATTATTAAAAATTCAAAAATTTGAATTGAATAATATTTTCAAATATTATTCCAGAGCTTCTTAACATTTCTCAGAGCGCTCTTTTTCTCCTGCTGATAGTGGACTAATTAAGCTATTATTCTATTGTCATAAAACATGACAAAATATGACGAAACATATCTAGACGTAAACCATCGTCATATTAGACGCCTTTACACTATCTAAGTTAACTAATTTGTCTTTTTTCGTGGCTCATTAAAAATTTTAAATCCCAATAATCTATCTCAATATCTTTCTCCTTCGGCACATGTTCATCTTTCAGGCTAGGTAGATGGATAGGTAGATACTTTCTAAATTGTGGAAATTGTGGAGGTTAAGTTGTACATCTGACCTGCTGTCTGCTCTCCACAGGAGTTCAGGAGGATATCCTTCTCCGGCTATATTTTAAACGGCGAACGGGACAGCTTCTACTACGTGTCCCTGAGTCGGCGGATCCAGGTGGCCAAGGGGATGCCCTCGGAGAGTGTGGTGGCGGACCACTGTCCCGTCAGAGCGAAGATGGAGAGCAGAACCCGTCTGGGATCTGCTCTGGGCAAAGTGTCGGAGGGCAAAGTGGAAGCAGGAACGGCAGAGGCTCCCAGTGAGGTTGGTCACACTCTCGTATCTTTTGAATTTATTTTTTATTTATATTTTTTACGAAAACATACTTTTTTTCTTCTCCAAAATATAACTTGTTTTACTATACTTGTGGTACTACTGGTCTCCAAATTAAACATTTTTTGGGTTTAGAAGTGCACCGGAAACATGGCTCCTCACTTAGCAGGTGTATTTACTCAGAACTCACTTTGATACCAGTACAAGAATGTGTGTGTATTTATTTAGAGTTAAGGTTCCTGGTTGGAGCGGCACCTGCTCTTGGTCTTCACTCAACACTAGGTTTCTATTGCAGTGACTTTCTGTGTGTGTGAAAACATGCTCTATAGGAATAACTGCCCTTTTTAATATCTGTAAGTCATGGTGTCCTTAAAAAGTCTTAAATTCAGTTTTACAAATATTAGACCATAAGAGTTATTAAGTAGTCGTAATTTGAATTTATGGGTCTTAATTCCAACATACACACTTTTATGGTATTCATACTGTATGGAGTCAACATTTCAGATGTTATAAAACCCTTAGCCTACTGACGAAGCCAATACTTAAATTTTGTTAAAATGTGTCTTTAAGGGGTCTTAAAAAGAATTACATTTACTCCCTGATAGCCCTAGACAAATGCATCCCCCTTTAAATTGGCCAAAATACGGGTCAATGTGTCCCCTAGAAATGTTGTATTACCGGTCTTTAACGAAAATGAAAATGTAAGTAGTCAACTGCACTGGAACTCTCATGGACTGATCAATTACATTACAACTTAGGATTTTGTGGACAAAATAGTAAACAATCAAGGATCGCCAGATTATATGTTATTCCGTGCTTCGGAAAAGGGAACTTTGTTGTACGTTTGCATTTTAAAAATATTTATTATGACAACCTCCTGTTGACAGAGGGGATAGTGGGCGGGTATGATGAGTAGGCGGAGACTGCCTCCGTAATGGCTATGGGTTGAGAAAACATTACTTGTGTGAAGAAACCTATTTAATAAAAAAACATGTTAGTTTAATAATATTATCCCAAATTGTGTTTCTCTGAGCGGGCCGTTGTATTCTATTATAACTCCCTTGGTACAACTGTGAAGACTAGACGTGCAGGAACTCCAGATCGGCATGTTTTTTGTGCAGAGCTGCTGTTTAACTCCAATGATGCCTCTTGTATTTAATTGAGTGACAGGAACAGGGAAATGAAAATGACCAAAAAATAAACAACAACAACCTTACCATGCCTCTGTACTTGTTTCCTCATTGATTATGCCTTTATCATGAATCAGCCTTTTTAATTACATGCACTTCCAGTGAGGCTGTTTCTTGTTATTGTACCCTTAAAATATCCAGACAGAGGTAAAAAATAGAGAAATGACTGTGTTGATTATAGATAGATAGATGGATAAATTGGATAGATAGATACTTTATTCATCCCGAAGGGAAATTGCAATGACCCAGCAGCTCACCTGAAAAAAAGTAGTAATAATTAGACAATTGAATAAAAATGAAAAGTGTGGGGGAAAAGTGAAATATACAATATACCTCACAGTTAACTGTACACAATAAAATATGGCAGGATAATGGAAAATAAACCAGAAATTCTGAAAATGTAGGCAATATAAACCTGAAAGATGTTAAGCGGTATAAACCTGAGGATCCGTATTTTAAAATCAGATTATAACGGATCATCAGTTCTTTGCAAGAAAATTATCGATTTGTGCTGCAAAATAAGAAGAATTTCAACTCTTTGGACAAAGTTGCGATGCTTTAAAATCTGTATTCCTTAAATGTGGCCGTGGTGGGCATCTTGCGTGTTGAACTGCAGCAGTATGAGTCTGGCCTAGGATGACTGCTGGCTTTTCCCCAACGAGAACAGATTGAGTCTCTTAAACAAAGAGTCGGGCCGAAGCGAATCTGCCGGCCGCCAGGTACGGCTCATGTGTCTCGATGCTCTGTTCAGTGAGCAGGTGAAGCTCGTCAGTGAAACTGGATGAATGGGTCCAATGGAATGAAAAGATGTCCTCAGCTTCTCAACAGACCGGACAGGGACGGTAGCAGCGCTGAGGTTGGTCGCTTGGACGTAGTTTCCCTGATCTCAGGTCGACTTATTCCTGATTGAGAGGGAAACTCATCCCGAAAAACTTTAATGAAACAAAACAAATATTACACAGAGCAGCATTTTCTGAAACACACAAGGAAAAATGAAGGAAGCTTTAATCAGATACTAAAACGGAAATGATGTTGTTTTAAAATGCATACATATAAACGTGTTTTTTACTTCTTAATAAGATGATTAACAAGTGATTCATGAAATTGGGTCCTATTCACGCTTTTGGGTGTGTGTGATTTAATTATTTGATTAAGTGCTATGAAGTTTAGTCTTGGTTGTGTATTTTAGAAGCCAATTGTGTTAATGGTCGTGTTAAAGTTGATACTTTTAGTTTTTTAGTGAAGAATTTAGATATATTAGTCATTATTATAGATTACAGACTAAATTATAAACAATATAATTATGCATGCAGCTTTAACTAGATTATTTTAAGATTTTTCTCTTATGGCGGAAGAACAGAAATACCCAATGACAAAGGCGTTTGATTGGATATTGAGGTGGCAGTTAGGATTAGATCTTAGTCTTAGTCTAATGGAAGAACGGGCACAGACATTATGGTTGTTTTATGTTGATATATTAAACATTTGCAAAGGTGCAAGGTGCCTGCACTGTTGTTACATGCCAAGTTGCATTGTTAAATGCAAACTATCGGTTATAGGTTGGGAAAGTGATAATTCAAGATTCAGAATTTCAAGCTTTCTGATTTAAATGTTTGTCCATTATAAGTGATTTAACTTATTAGCTAATTAGCACTGAAGAACATTTTTTACAACAAAGACAATCCCAGAAGGCATTTGTTTTGCTGCTGCTCGGCTGTATCTGGACATCCCTTTCAGTGGCTGATTGCTCACTGCAGATGTTGTGCTGTTCTTGTGAAATGAGTTACGGCCGGCCGTAAAATCTCAGCAATTGCGTCTGATACAAACTATATGACATCCAAGCACAGTTCAGAAAGCTGCAGCTTTACTTTCTAATTACAAAAAACAACAACAATTGCAACAGTCAATATAAATACACAAGTTATTACAAAGTTGCATTTATTGTGATAAAATATGTAACAAATACATTTGATTTTTAGTCTAATAAAAACACAAAAAACACAGAAATATGTAATTTAATAATATTTAATATTTATAAATATTATTGTGGTGAGTTATAAAGAAAGAGACTTTTAGAACTTACTCTGTATTTAGACTTTCAAAGATAATTAATAATTATGGGATAAAAGGCTGCAGGACCAAACCAAGTATAAATAAATGTATTTTGGACATAAATCGATTCACAGAGACAACGTAAACTGTTGCCACCTTAATCCCAACAAGGGGTATCTGATCCTACTGAATCCCATCAACACAAGGACGCGCCTATACTAAACATGTACATGTACTCACCCCCTGAATCCTACAGGGTTTGCATTCCCACCATCACCATAAATGATCTGACCATTTCAAATACAAAACAACCAAAAGTAACATTGATATAGTATCCATCTTGTTTTTTCCTTTCACTCTGGTCAAAAAATCATTTGAAAATGTTCAATTTGAAATACGTGTGATTGAAACGTTGCCAGTCTCTGACTCTAAGTCTTTTCACCGACAGGGCGAAGATGGTAAGCTCATCGCCGGGGGCGACCCGGTGCACGAATCCCCCGGTGATCCTGTCAAAGCTGTCAAGCCGGAGGTGGAAGACCTTTGCTCCCAGACTTCTGTGGACGGAGCGATGGGGGAAAGCCTTAAGCCCAGCACCCCCCACCTCCAGCCGGGCCCCGGCACGACCGACCAGGGCTCCGAGCCGCCTTCTCCCCCAAAGACCCCGTCCACTGTCAGTCTGGCTGAGTCTGTGCAGTCAGCCACCCAGAGTAAGTGTATTTTTCTTTTCTTTTTTCTTTTTTTTGGCGATCAGACTCGGCTTCAGTGTTTTTGCTTCCTTAACTATTACAGTCAAAGACTTTGCTTGTTTGGTAGTGTTACTGTTGCAAAGGAAAACCACCGCCATATCTGGCAAACTCCTAGCTACAGTTTGGTCTGGACAATATCTACAGGACAAGGGTCGTACACAGAGCTCACATACTCCCCTGTTTCTCTTTCGCCTGGATGTACAAAACCAGATGACTCTGGTTTGTACAAAAATGAGACTAAAAGTCCTTTATATTTAAAGTCCTAGTTAAAACACAAATATACAAACCAAGTGTGAAATAGGCCCTCTCATGTCATATAAGATCTCATTTAATTTATGGACCCAAAGGACGCAAAAGAAAGCTGCTTACTTAGTTATTTCTTCTATCTTCTATTTGGAAATGGTTTTCCTGGACCGAGCAGACCCTCCTTGATGGAATTTGAAAATTGGCCTTTTCTTTTCTTTCTACAGGCAGCGGAAAACTCAGGCCTAGCCGTGTCCAAAGTGTGGTGTCCAGCCAAGGAAGTCTTGATTCAGACATGCTTGGTAGGAAATCCTCCTGCAAAAGGGTTCATTTTGTTTGTGATGTAAATGAGTAAATGGTGTGAGGATGATTAATTGACCACCACCATGAAACAACTTTAAAAGGTTCTATGATTGAGAAGGTGTCAATGCTATTTCCCGTGATTATGACATGATAACTGACTGTTCGGAACACGTAAAGGGGTGAGGGGGGGATTGATTGTAAGGAATGTCAAATTAGGGAGTTGTGTTTTGTTTGCCGTGACATTTATGGCAAATGCACCATGAGTCACCTCATGCGAGTGTCTTGGAATGTTCACTTTAAAGTGGAACCTTTGATTTTTGTTGAGTCATTTAAGCACATTTCCCACACATAATGACCATCAAAAAACACCATCACAAAAATGAAAAGATCTGGTACTTATCTCTAATCTCTTATCTAAGATTTGAGGTTTAGAGTTAATGTTTTAGGTTAGCGGAACCACTTTAAACTGTACTATAGCATGAAATGGAAGCCAATCACTGAATAGGGGTGATGTGGTGAAATTTCCTGCTTTAGTGGTAGTTTACAAACTGGTATTCTCAAACAGTGGTCTGTTTGTCTGGTAGATATTGTGGAAGATAACAGATTTTTTTAAATCACTTTGAAGGTTATGATGGCGGCAGCAGTGACTCAGAGTGTGAAAGCCCAGCCATGGAGGAACCAGAGCAGCAGTCCATACTGATGCCTGACTTCTGGCTCATTGTGAATATACACCAGGATCGGGTGGAGGTCTACTCTCACTCAAGGTGCGACAAGGAAATGACTTCAAACTTTTTTTAAGGAGCAATGATTGATATTTGCGTCTCGAAACATCAACTGGTATCACAAGTTGACTGTTAGCCCTAGTTGTCTGCACTGCACGGTTCACTGGTCTGGCAGTACCTGCTGCCTCTTTTCTTTTGTGTTGACAAGTTTCGATGTTTCTCTAGTGGTTGGAAATGAGCCTTCAAGGGCCAAGATTGTTTTGTACTGTCCTCTTAATTGCATTCGATTTTTAAATGTGTCACTGTTTTCTGCAGGAGCTTCACAGAAGAGAAAGAAGGCAGTTCTGAGGAGCTGGAGAAGACCGAAGACCTTCCTGAGTCCCTGAAGCTGCATCAAATGATGGTTCGGAAGATTGGGGACATCTGCAGAGTAGTCAACCAGGTAACTGAGACACAGAACTGGAGTTGTGCTAGTCCTGTCCAGATAGCCGTGAGGTATTTGAAAGTAATTAAAAACAAATTGACTTGTCTTTTGTGATTATTTAGCAGTCAAACTTGCATTACAATGACAGAACTGAATGGAGAAAGTCACAGATGTAACACAAGGCTCTTGATGTACAATATTTGATAACAAACAGTACTTTACCATAAAAATGATGCACCTACAGATACATACATGTGGTGTGGGGGCAGTGTGATTTAAGTAGCCAACGGTCTTGGGTCTAGTTAATTGGGCCCAGGATCAGCTGCACACCTGTTGCTCATCCGAGGAGTTGATGAGCAACAGGTTAAAATCACCCGTCCCCACACACAGGAGGGAGCCCTTGTCATGACAATACATATTCCATCTGCTCCCGCCTTGCAACATCTTGCCATCTCTGCAAATAAAGTTGTTTGTTCGCAACATCATCGCCTGTGTCCCTGTGTTGGAGATCCCCGGAAAAGCAACTTGGGTGGCGTGTGGCAGGCAGAACTGGCACCTGAACAGGGATCTCCGACACAGGCGAAGATGTTGCAAGCAAACAAACAACTTTATTTGCAGAGATGGCAGATTGGCTGCTTAAATCACGCCACACCCACACCACAATACATATGACCCTTTATCACAGTTACAGTCACATAGAGCTTTATAGTCCCACATTATCTGGATAATTTGACAGCATCTTTCAGATATATATAAACCAGCCTAAAATATAATGGATGTATCAAGAGTGTTGAAGAAAAAAAACATTTTCAAGGGAAGTGAAGGGGCAACATACCATAATAAAAGAGCCGATAAACAGATCGCAACCGAGATTTAGAGTCCTAGGAGGTCAGCGAAGCACCTGACTGTGGGGGACGGCAGTGTCAGGGCCAACATAGTTTGATATATTGCCTCATCAGGAGCATCGGCCACATGAGGCAAGCACCTCGGCCTCCATGACGGGACACTGAGAAGGGTAAATCCTTTGGGTGCTTGCTGCTCACCGCCTGCCCGTGTTTCTGTTTAGCGCATGCTGCTGCAGGACCTGCACGACAGCCATGTGTGCAACTCTCTGCTGGTGGCTGAGAGTGAGGAGGACATCTGGAAGAATGACTCTGCCCTCTACAGACAGAGGCTCCCGAACTCTGATGGTCAGTCACTTCCACCATAAAATCCTCGGCCCAACAGTTAAAGCTTAACGTGGTATAACACGGGTCTTAGCTGCTGTTTACACCTGGCTTCTATCCAGATTGCATTCAGATAAGCTTTAACCACGTTGTGTTTACACTTTTTGTCCATTACCTTTTTCATCTCAAATGTAAATTGGCACCTGTGGACTTCCCTTTATTCCAGTCCTCCACTCGTGGGTGGCGGTGAACCTCTCCTGTTCTCCAGCCATGTGTTTTCCTCTGCCTTGCGTTGAGAACGTCCACAAACACAGAGGCTGCACCGAATGTTTGGCAACATCGTTCTGTTAGGGAGCTGGAGTTGGTTTGAGCGTCTTTCTTTTACTCAACAACATCGACTAACTGCTAGTTTGGGTTCATTAGAACATAATGACTGACATACAAGGCATTTTTCTCCAATAGCAGAAAATGAATTGGCTTTTGTTCAATATGTTTAATACAGCTCTTGGTTTGATATTTGTATTGGGGACATTGTCTGATACCCTATTCTAGTCTAGCTTGGACAAGCCCTAATTTAAAGGCATTACCAGTCATCATCTTTACAGATGTTGGTAGGTTCCTCTCTAGATCACGTGGAAGTGTCATTCATGCGAGATTCCAATTAATTGTGCTAGTCTCGGGTCTTGCCGAAGGGATTTATTTGGTTATTTGTTTTGGATTTGCTGCCGGCAATCCCAACCGCTGCTGTACCTGCAATCCACGCAGGAACGGAATGAAAAACGGAGTATTTCCTGACTGTGCACGATCGTAAAAACTGCAGGCTTATTTGTGAGTGCGGGGTGAACTGTGAAAGAGACGGAGGAATCCCGGCGCAATTTCTATTTCCTCACAATACAGCTGAAGCCTCTTCTCACAGATGTGTCTTATTTTTCAGATTACAGCAACGAGGAAAGCTACCAGCCGAGGGACTACCTGGCAGCCACCATGGAGTTCATCCCGGGATACTTCGCCTGTGAAGTGGCTTGGAGCACAGTCATCCACATCCACCCGCGGCTGAAGATGGGCTCCAACATGGGGGTGTCCCGTGGTCAGGAGCTGGGTTCAGTTCTCGTCTTTTCATTCCATCGATAGCCAGAACATTGCTAAAGCTAAAGCTGAATTTGTAAACACAGTGTTCTTTCTTAGAACCTACATCATCTGTGGGATTTCAATGCTAAGCCTACAGGTGGACCTGAGAAGGGATTTTTTTGGTTTTAGTCGTATTATGATTGTTGGGTATTTTTTTTTGTCCTGGTATTTTTCATTTATTTTCAACATTGTTTCCATATTAACAGTAATTTACTCCTAATTTGCTAACTCCATCAATGCATGTCTCTTCTGCAGCAATCCAGGCCCTGCGCTCTGTGCTGAATTCCTTCTGCGTGGTCAACAGGAAGAACATGTTTGTCTACCAGGAGCGCACCACCAAATCTGTGTTCTACTTAAGGTTGAACCCGCCCCCCCCACCTCCTCAATCTCCAGCTTTGTGCACACTTCACTAGCTCCAAAAGACCATTTTATCTCACGTATATTCTTTGTATCGTATTACACTTGGATTCACTTTTCCAATCATTGATATACTTCCTTTCTCTAAGTCATATTGACCCTCGTGCGGTGATGTTTTGATTTGTACGCTATTAATCCACCACTATGGTGTCACACTGGAGGAGTCATTAGAGCGCACCGTGTCATCCTCCTTTCCTCTGATCCCCTCGCCCCCCTGCAGGCTCTGCGAGACGTCCCAGACGGGGAAGTACTCCGACACTGACCTCTACACCGGCCGCTACCTTGGACTCTCTAGGAGTCAAGAGCCGTCATTCTCTGAGGATTTCACTGTAAGAAGCTCACATTATCTTCTTCTCATTATGTAATAATCCTCAAAGTATAATGGATAATGCCGTTTGTTACAGGACTAAAGTAAAGGCTTTTTTTGTTTTTGTTTTTCAACTATGAATTGTACTTTCATGCCAGAAATATCTTTATAAGATTACATGTTCATATCTCCAAAGGGTTTCTATGATAGATAGATAGATCAATGGATCCCTGGAGGGAAATTACAGCATCAAAATAGGCAATAATAATAATAATAAAGCAATGGAATATAAAATAGAAAATGGCAATATATGGGAAAATGTGAACATATACAATAAAACTGTACTGTTTGAGAACTATACACAATAGAAATATGGCAATATAGACTCAACCTAATAGTAAACAACAAATATAGCCGAAATAGCAGAAAAAAAGAAATATATTTTTAAAAGCATTTAATATAAGCCAAAATGATTTGACCGAAAAACAAAAGAAAAATAAACCTAAAAATGTCTTCTACATTTCCTTTACATTCACATATATATCACACATACAGCTTTTTTATGAAAATGTCACAAGTATTTCTATCATCCTTCTCTCACCAGAGCACCAGAGCCTCTTTGGAGGGCTCCCGGCCTGTTGGTCAGGTGGACAAACACATCCTGCTGCTAGTGCACGGAGTTGGGGACGCAGGTATGTACCGGGAGTGAAGGACATTGTATCTGTATCCTTGTTTTTTAAAATAACTTAATAAGCTACATTGAATGGTGAATGGTTTGCATACAGTACATCCGGAAAGTATTGATATCGCTTAACTTTTTCCACATTTTGTTATGTTACAGCCTTATTCCAAAACGGATTAAATTCATTTTATTTCCCAACATTCTACACACAATACCCCATAAGGACAAAGTGAAAAACGTTTTTTAGAAATTTTTGCTAATTTATTAAAAATAAAAAACTAGAATATCACATGTACATAAGTATTCACATCGTTTGCTATGGCACTCAAAATTGAGCTCAGGTGCATCCTGTTTCCACTGATCATCCTTGAGATGTTACTACAACTTGATTGGAGTCCACCTGTGGTAAATTCAATTGATTGGGCATGATTTGGAAAGGCACACAACTGTCTATATAAGGTCCCACAGTTGA
>OMKR01101956.1:0-10432 GCA_900302355.1 Cyttopsis rosea
TTGAGAACAGGTGTGGCAGTAATCAGGCCTGGGTGTGGCTAGAGAAATTGAACTCAGGTGTGATAAACCACAGTTAAGTTATGTTTTAACAGGGGGGGGGCAAACGCTTTTTCACACAGGGCCATGTAGGTTAGGATTTTTTTCTCCCTTAATAATAAAAACCTTCATTTAAAAACTGCATTTTGTGTTTACTTGTGTTGTCTTTGACTAATATTTAAATTTGTTTGATGATCTGAAACATTTAAGTGTGACAAACATGCAAAAAAATAAGAAATCAGGAAGGGGGCAAACACTTTTTCACACCACTGTAGATAGATAGATAGATAGATAGATAGATAGATAGATAGATAGATAGATAGATAGATAGATAGATAGATAGATAGATAGATAGATAGATAGATAGATAGATAGATAGATAGATAGATAGATTCTACCTGCTGGTGAATCTCCTGAGAATGATCCATTCAGAACTTTAAATTGAGGAAATCCTTTTCTTATTATTCTTCTCTTCTCTTCTCTTCTCTTCTCTTCTCTTCTCTTCTCTTCTTGTTCAGATCAGATGGAACTCGTCTGTGTTGCTGAATCTCAGCGACACTGTTGCCAAGGAAACCAAGCTGCTAAAGACACACTGGTGGAATGTGTGTTTTAATAAAAAGAAATTAAAAGAAATATCACAATGACCGAGATTGGACACTGTTTGACAAGGACGTTTCTTTTCTAACTGGTATTATATATAAATACATTTATACAATATATCTGCTCAGTATTTCACATTTTCAAAATGAAAGACCAGGATCAAGGCCAGTTCAGGGCTATGACCAGAGTGGCCAGCGGGTGGCGGTAGTGTGCAGCTCCCGTTTGTTTACCACAATGCTGCGTTCGCCGGAACGTGGAAAGCGGTCATTCAGGATAGAAGATAAATATGAGTTACATCGCCTCTGTTCGGGAATTTAAAACAATGGACGCCGCGGTAAAGGTGTGTTTGTTTGGCAGTTGATACATTGTCCAGCACCTGGAGCTAAAACGCGACAGTGAAAGTGACAGTGTTGTCTTCTCAAGACCCGTGCCATGCACATGGAACCCTGTCCCGGAATTCCGACTTGGAATTCCCGAGAAGAGGACGGATTCTCCGAGTTCCGAATGCACCGGAATGCAGCCTACAACCGGAAGGAAGAAGCAGGAAATGAGCGGCGGGCAGACAGTCAGCTGACCGCTGCGCTGACAATGTTCAATAATCATCACATTTCGGAATAATCTCGTTTTCCCAGCGACAGCAGCGCCGTGTATGTGTCCTCGGGCTGTGGTTGTCCAGGCTTCTCCTGTTCGCCGCTCAGACTCAGGTAATACATCCTGCACCCGCGATTAATCGCGCCACAGCGGTATCGTATCGTATCGGAATCGACATGAATCGAATTGAGCCTCGATGCACAGTTTTGTCGTCGAGCTTGGATTCGCTGTGAGTGACGCGGTGTTGGAGTGTTTCCCTTGTTTCAGGTGTTGAGACTTGGTCCGATATCAGACTGGTATCGTTCTGTCGTTCGATACGATGAGTTGTCATATCGTGATACGCATTTCGTTGCCAAACCGGGTTGTCCCGGTCATTCCGTCTTGCGAGACGATTCATTTTCATTCCAATTATTGCGATTAACGATTTAAATTGTTAATCGTTGGTGTTCAGTCACTATAACCACAAAAAAACCTAACCTGACCCTAACCTAACCTAACCTGACCCTAACCTAACCCTAACCCTAACCCTGACCTAACCCTAACCCAACCCTAACCTAACCCTGACCCTAACCCTGACCTAACCCTAACCTAACCCTGACCTAACCTTGACCTAACCTTGACCTAACCCTGACCTAACCCTAACCCTAACCCTAACCTAACCCTGACCTAACCTTGACCTAACCTAACCTAACCCTAACCCTAACCCTAACCCTAACCCTAACCTAACCCTAACCCTAACCCTAACCCTAACCTAACCCTGACCCTGACCCTAACCCTGACCTAACCCTGACCTAACCTAACCCTAACTCGGGTAGAAAGTTGAATTTCCTGATTAACTGCAAACTCACCTGATTCTGTTTATTGCGACATTTCTAACTTTGGTGTAAAATTCACCTTAAATGTCGATGGAAATATGTGATTGTGGAATTTTACGATATTATATTACAAAGTTCACGATCTGCTGAAATCATTGCAATCGGGAGATTGTCGTAATTGTGATTCACTTATATTTGCATTGTTGTTATATATCACATCTTGCTTTCTCAATGCGTTGTCTGAAATACTGGTTTTGTTTGAAAATGTCTTTCGTCCGATGTCGTATTTCACAATCTAACACCATGTACATGTGATGAAATGCATATCCAGGACGGTCGGATTTGTACCACGGCATTTTAAATCTCAACAGCTGATATTGTGATGCATATTGATGATCATATCAATGTCTTGATCATCCTTCCTTGCTCCAGCCCAGGTCCATGTCAGGGCAGATAGACAGAGCTCTTCACTATGGACGTCCAGAATGAGAGGAGGCGGCTGCTCGACGCCGAGGACGGAGACGAGGAGGTGTCTCCCGGCGTCCGCTCGGACCAGGACGCGTATCTGGAGTAAGTTACTCCAGATGAAGCGGTTTGCACGGCATGCTGAGCTCTGACCACGTGACTGTGGATTCTGTGACCGTGAATGACTCAGTGTCAGCGTGTGCGGTTTCTGTTTCCTCAAGGAACAGACGACTAATTCATGATATGAACTATAAAACCCATCCACAGTGATGTATACTTATTATTATTATTATTATTATTATTGTTCATGTACAGAAATATCCAAATAGATTCATATTCATACCCAATCAATCAATACTTAGGCCCTAGCCCCTCTTGTAGCCTTTTTATAATTGATTGATTGACTTCATTCTGTTTTGTTTGCTTCTGCGCGTCACAGCAAAGTGAGGAACGGGAGGCTCTACCTGGCGGTCTTCGTGTCGGTGCTGGGCCCGCTGAGCTTCGGCTGCGTGCTGGGGTACAGCTCCTCCGCCATCCCAGAGCTGTCCATCATCCCAGACCTCCGGCTGCGGCTGGACAAGGACCAGGCATCCTGGTTCGGGGTACGTGAGACCAGCACCGAGCCCCGAATCCTCAAAAAACTCAACAAACTCCCTCAGATCATTTTGGGGATCGTTTGAGGATTTTATTATGTCAACCATGCACATTTAGGCCAATTCATTAAGATCTGATTTAAACAGGTTCTGGAATAAGAGACACAAAGCCTCAATATGAGAGAAAAACACCTTTAATAACCCACAGTAATGTGAAACCTTTCTATCACATACTTTCCACTTCAATTACAATTATTTGAATGTAATTTAATCACTCTTGGTCCTGAAGCCATTGGTTTGAAGTTTCAGGTTTGGGATCCTTTAAAGAACAATATATTGACATATAATGTAATATATTATAAAATACATTTTAATATGTGGTGGAACACCACATATATTTTGCAGTAAATGCCAATATATTGTAATTTTTCTACAATATAATATCAAAATATAACCTGACCTTGCTTATTAATACATTTTATAATTTAAAATATATTACTAAATAATATATTATTTAGAGAATATATTATTACACATTTGACCATATTTGAATAGCATCAATTGGTATAATCTGTACTATATTGCAAATATATTATAAATTATATTTTTTCAATGTACCCGAAAATGCCTGGTGCCATCTGCTGATATCAGTGTTGTTATGTGTTCAGAATATTGTGAGAGCAGCATTCAGTTGATGTGAATAATGAAAAACCTCTTCTGAAAAGATCTCCATTTATGGAAAATATATTTCCATATACAGTATATTGCATGAGGATGTGATGTTGTGTTTCCGTGTTGCAGTCCATCGTGACGTTGGGCGCGGCGGGCGGCGGCCTGCTGGGCGGCTGGATGGTGGAGAAGCTCGGCCGGAAGCTGAGCCTCATGTTCTGCTCGCTGCCCTTCGTCTGCGGCTTCACCGTCATCGTGGCCGCCAAGAACATCGGGATGCTGTACGCCGGCCGATTGGTGACCGGGCTGGCCTGCGGGGTCACCTCGCTGGTGGTCCCAGTAAGTAGACCGGGGGGGTCCCAGGAAGTAGACTGGGGGCGTCCCAGGAAGTAGACCTTGTGGTCCCAGGAAGTAGAACTGGTGGATTCATAAGCCAATATAAATAAATGTATATCACAATATTTTATTGTATTTTTATCTCTTCTTATTATCATGAATTGATCCTGCAAAATTGTGCATCACAATATAAACATAAATTATAACGTTCAATTTATCTCTGAGCACTAGTGTGAGATTGTCAGATTTGGGGATCTCTTCCAGCTGCTGGTGTGAGATCAGCTCGCTGCCGTCACCCTCGTTCTGAAGCTGAATCTGATGGATGTGCTGCTGCTTCCTCAGCTCTACATCTCTGAGATTGCCCACGAGCGTGTGCGCGGCACGCTGGGGAGCTGCGTCCAGCTGATGGTGGTGACAGGGATCTGTGGAGCCTACGCAGGTAGGCATTCCACTTACTAGGGGCAGGAGATACTGTATTTAGATTTAATATCAATATGGTGATATGGGACGAGATCTGGTCTGGGATCCTGGTTCTGGTAACGTGCTGATAGAGTTAAGTCACAGTGAAGGAAAGTGGTTTTCTGAACTTCAGACTGTTCTACTGTTCTAATCAATATCTCAGAATATCCACTTTACTAATGATTGGTTATTGGATATTTCATGTGTGTGTAAATCTTATTCGATAAGATGATCAAATTATGGATATCGAGGTGTTCGTCAAAAATTATGTTTTTACCTGTTTTAGACATGTTTATGTTGACATGACAAGCTAATTCAAACTGTGTTCGAGGCTAAGAAAATTATTACGCCCAATTAGCCAATCATGTCTTGTCAATGTGTCACATGGATGCTTCGCACAACAATTTCACAGCAAATTTCGTGGCAAGAGGCAGATTTCACGGTCCTTGATGTGATATTCACGTTGGTGAATTTGGTCGGGAAGTCCTTCAGAGATCTACTATGGTGCTAATTCTAATGCAGTTATAGCCAATATAATAAATAACATATTGAAGCTATAATGCATTATAGTTATAGTTAAAGATTTAGTGTCTTTCAGTGGACAAAGGGTGGTGGAAATATCTCTTAAGTGGTTGTAAATGCTTTGGGGATATTTCAGTTTTATTTTAAACATACATCGTCACCACGTTAAAGCCGTTGAAAGCAAAGAAAACTCATGTCTTTTATGCTTGTGTTGTCTCAAATACGTTTCATAAATGTGTGCTTCAAAATTAAAGCACCCTATTGTCACATTTGCAGCGGTGGGCGTCTCTCAGCACCCCTCAGTCTCCACGAGAGTGGACTCCCATGAGCGTTGTGTCACCTCATGTGATGGGATGAGATTCCTCTCTCTGATTCATTCAATCAGGCGCAGAGCGAAAGTTCAGTTCGTTCACTCAAAATCGAATCGCTCGCGAACAACAACACTACTGCCAGAGTTGTGAGCACAGTGACGGAGCCGGTTTTCTCTGGAGTATCGCACTTAAATGGCTTAAATAAAAAACGTGGATTGATAAGAAGTTGTTTTTTCTATTTATTAATTGCATGGAGGCAGTTTTGAAGCAGGTGGTGGATTTATTTGGACATGGTGGCGAGCGTACATGGCGGGTCTGGTGATCTTGTTGTTTACCAACCATGAAGAGGGAACAGAGAACAGCCAGTGTGTGTCAGCTCTGAACGAATGTCGGTTATTTATAAATAACAAAAATAAGAGCATTTCAATTTGTTCCAAAAATAAGACTTTTAAGAAGAGTTGAAAGGTTCAGTGTCTGGACTTTTCTTCTGGAAGTCCATTCTCATGAAGCATCTCGTGTCCAGGTACCTACCTGGACTGGCGCTGGCTCGCCATCTGCTGCTCCGTCCCCCCTGTGCTCATGATGATGGGCATGTGCTTCATGCCGGAGACCCCCAGGTTCCTGCTGTCCCGGGGCAAGCGGCGCGAGGCCGAGGAGGCGCTGCGCTTCCTGCGGGGGCCCGACGCGCCCGTGGAGTGGGAGTGCGCTCGCATCGAAGACGCCTTCGACGACCAGGTGAGCGTCCGGTGAAGGTCAGGTAGAGACCATGGACTTCTCTGATGCTCCGCTGGTCGAGCGCTAGTGCTTATGAGGTGAGTTTAGGGGGAGTTCTGTGTGTAGGCCAGACCAGTGGTTCTCAACATGTGTTCTGGGGACCACCAGGGGTCCTTCCAGAGGTTCCAGGGGGTCCCCAGCAAAACAATTTATAGTTGATCTTCATCGTTATTTAATTTCCAAAATGTCAGCACTGTTGGAGAATGACCAGTAATGACTGTTTGGATCCTAGTTTCACTGCTTTCTCTCAAACTACATGGACAGGACTACTGGATGTGTGACTAGAGTTACTAGTAATAAGAAATACTTTATTAATCCAGAGGGAAATATTTACTGTAAGTGTCACAACAGCACCGTCCAACACACATCACACACAACAATAGAATAGAATAAAATAAAAGATGTAGTTAAATAATAAAATAGAAAAGGTTATTGTTATACATTGTGCAGGAATTATATACATACCAGAGTAGAATTATTATTATACGGTGCTGCTTGTTTCTAGAGAATGTTCAGCTGTGACTGTCACATACTGTACGTTTGGTTTGACACTGTGACAAATGTACTTGTTTTAAGTCGCTTTGGACAAAAGCGTCTGATCAATGACATCATGGCCTAATGAGTAGAGACACTGAATCAGATCTAACAATAACAATCTGATCAGATTGGATCCAGAGGCCCGTGGCCTCATGAGCATCAAACTTGGGGTCCTTGATGTGAAAAAGGTTGAGTTTCTGTTTACATCGTTCTGTCGCTCAAGCCCCAAATCCTCCTGCTCTTCGGTATCTCACTCAAAGGAAAAAGCTGGAGTCACACAGGGGTCAGCGCAGGTTTTCTCCAAATTGTCTTTGTGGAATCTGTTCCAACCCATTCCAACACAAACGGAGTCCTCCTCTGCTGGAGGAGCAGAGCAAACTGACCCACAGCTGCACCCCTGGGTCCTCTGCCGTTTTCCTTTTCTTGTTTTGGTGTGGTGCAGTGTCATGTTTTTGTGGACCTCAGGAAGAGTAATTGCTATGTGTGTAGTAGCTGATGGGAATCCTGATAAACTGACTACAGGAAACTTGAAGGGCTGATCTTCTACATGGCTCCGCTGTGTCTCTGCTCACAGGCTCTGGTGTAAACTTTCCTCTAGTTTTGATGATGAAAATGTAGATTAATGCCAAGCATTACTTGCTTCCATCCAGTCTGAGGTTTTCTGGTTTTCTTTCTAGTGGCCATTAGCTGAACTGCAGCATAAACCAACAGATTAAAACAGGCCTGTTTTATAAATGGCGACGTTGTGGTAGAGGCCGTTCTAGGGGTTTTGAGTCCTTTAGAGCCGCTAGTTAAGTATTGAAGTCCAGTGCAAATTAAATTGTTACCCCCCCGCTCCCCCCAGGGAACCAGTTTCCAGATGTCTGACCTCAGAGAGCCCAGCATCTACAAACCTCTCTGCATCGGCATTCTGCTCATGTTCTTCCAGCAGGCGACGGGAATCAACGCCATAATGTTCTACGCAGAGAGCATCTTCAAAGAGGCTAATTTTGAAGTAAGACGGGGTTTGGGCGTAGTGCTGGAAGATGTGGATGAATTTATCATCATGGTACAGTAGTCGGAAGAAATGTTACACAATAAACATTGTGCAGAATCGACATATTTCATCATTATCAAATTCCCATGTTGAAGAATCCAGCTCCGGTTGAACAAAATGGTCTTTGACAATCAAAATCTGACCAAAACTGGATCAAATAATAATAATAATAATAATAATAATCAAAATCCGAATGGGAAACTGGATCTGAAGGGGTGAGGCTGTTTTCTGTTTGTTTTCCAGAACGAAGAGGTGGCCACGGTGATCGTGGGCGTGATCCAGGTTGTGTTCACCGGCGTCGCGGCGCTCATCATGGACAGAGCAGGCAGGAAGGTTCTGCTCGTCATATCCGGTACCGACCAAGCCACGCACAACTTAGGAAACCATGAAATAACTAATAAACATGTCCTGCGGAGTGACCTTGTGCCTGTTCTCCACCCTGCCCGTCTCCTCACCCAGGGGTCACCATGGCGATCAGCGCCGTGGCGTTTGGCGTCTACTTCAAGCTGCACCACGGCGCCTCACGGGACCTCCAGGGGCCGCTGGAGGTGGGGGCCAACCTGTCCTGGCTGGCGCTGGGCAGCATGGTGCTCTTCATCGCAGGTGAGACAGACAGAGACCAGATGAGTCTGAGAACATAACAGTGAACGGGTCGATCCATCCTCTCTTACAGTGCTTCAGTGTTTCTGAATATGAAATGATCAAATGTGAGAGCTTGGAGATGACCCCTGACCCCTGGCCCCGTGTGCAGGGTTCGCTCTGGGCTGGGGCCCCGTCCCCTGGCTGGTCATGTCTGAGATCTTGCCCACCAGAGTGCGAGGCTTCGGCAGCGCCGCCTGCGTACTCACCAACTGGGGCAACGCCTTCATTGTCACTAAGACCTTCCACCTCCTCATGGTAAGGCTGCTGCTTCTCTTCCTGTTTAATTCTCATGTTAGGCGTCATTAGCCCCTTTTCCACAGATCAATAATGCCGTATAGATGACCTGTCTATATTGCGGCTTTGCATTTTTAGAATGAAAGACGGGTTGAAAATGATCACAATGATTTTATAAACGTATTATTTAAAATGATAAAATGATAAAAAATTATTTAATTTAATAGACCCGGTAGCCTCAGGTGAGGACGGTGCTGGCAACGGAGCTGTGGACCGGTGTTGCCGGAGCGCGGAGACGCTCGGACAGGGAGAGGTAGACTGGGTGGAGAAAGCTCCTTCCTTCTCCGGAGGCTAGAGGACAGGTTGAAAATGATCACACTGATTTAATAACATTGGGTTGGGGTTATTGCGTCCAGGGCTCCATACTGTAAAAAAAATTATAATGATAATAATTATATATATATATATATATTTTTTTTAATCATTATTAAAAGTAATACAGCATATAAATTAGAATGGGGTTATAGAGGAATATCCGCAGCCCTAATCGGTTTTAAGGTTAATGTTGACAAGGCGCAGGAGTTTTTGTTTGTTTTCCTGTGACCAACGACAAACGTGGTCATCAGAAGGTCACACTCCCCTGTCCCGGCGTCCCGGCTGTACCTTAACACAGACGGCGTTCCGGCCCCGTTTTGCCTCCCTTACTACCTCCGCTGCCGGGTCAGAGGCGGATCAACTCTGCCCCCCGTCCTGATGGAGGCACGTAGTAGCAGCTTTTTTAATTTTCTGAGGTTTTAGTCCAAGCTAGTGCTGGCTGATATGGCCTAAATCTGATACCACAATATATGTTTGCCTAATGTCGATATTCGATATTTATCGTATTAAAGTTTATAAATAATATTCCTGTATAAAACTGAACCAGACCAAATAGATTTATATTTTAAACCAGAATCCTTATTTAGCAATTATAATCATCACCAAGAAATAAAGACCTTTTGCCTGCAGGTATTTAAAAATATAATAATCTAAAACAAAAGAAGCCACTGTATCAGCCTGCCAGCCACTGTGTTGTCTACAAGAGCTACTCAGCAGCAGGGGTGGAGTCTCCGCCCCCATAGATGTAGAAACGAAGATGCCTCATTGGCCGCTGCTGTACAGTATGTCGCCGATATTGTCTCCACACAACAAGGAAGGAGCGCTGCCGCGGAAAATGAAACTTTTAAGTAGTTTAGAAAATAAAACCCGATGTTACCCTTTCCATATCGAGCATTAATAAAACATCGATCCAATCGAGGTTCACCATATATCGCCCAGCACTAGCCCAGCACGCTCTGATGGCATCCCGGGCCGTGTCCTCGGAGCGTGCGCCGACCAGCTGGCGGAGGTATTCACCTCCATATTCAATCTGTCCCTGATCCAGTCGACAGTCCCCACCTGCTTCAAACAAACCACCATCGTACCACTACCCAAGAAACATCCCATCTCCTGCCTGAATGACTATCGCCCCGTAGCACTGACCTCTACCGTCATGAAGTGCTTCGAGCGGCTAGTCAGCACCCACATCTGCTCCTCCCTCCCTGACAACCTGGACCCCCTTCAATTCGCATACGGCCCCGATAGATCTACGGACAACGCCATCTCCCTGGCAGTTCACACTGCCCTCTCCCACCTGGACAAGGGGAACACATACGTGAGGATGCTGTTCATTGACTATAGCTCAGCATTCAACACAATTGTGCCCGCTAAGCTCGTCCCAAAGCTCAGGATCCTGGGTCTCAACACCTTCCTTTGCAACTGGATCATGGAATTCCT
>OMKR01101958.1:0-10273 GCA_900302355.1 Cyttopsis rosea
ATTTCCAACAATTTTCAAACCTGAAATCTGTCATTTTAATGTTGGTAACGGAGCGTTTCATTCGGCCGCCTATCGTGGCGTCTATCCCCGTTACTCCCTCTACTGCTACAACTTCCGGGGCAACACGGGGAACACCGGATGTTACGTCAGAGAGTGAGGAAGGGACTCGACGAAGCAGCTAATGTTAGCGAACCACTGTATTGTACTATTGTTTGTATTGCTCTACTATTACTCTATTAACTATTGTTTGATGGAGCACCGTTATTTATTGCCGGTATTTGCCTCTGTCGCCGAAACAGTCAGATTTTCATCGGCAAAGGTGCAATGAAGACAACAACTCCCATGATCCCACAAGTCTGTATGATATCAACCTTGTTTTAAGAAAAACGTGTTTTTTTGCGATGTCGTGGAGAAGTACTACACTACCCACAATCCTAAAGGGCAAAGCTGATTGGTGGAGCTCGCTGTTACCATTGAAATGTTTACCGCCCTTGTGAACATCACTGACGTCACTGAGTTACTGCTGCCGCTGAACTCTACGATCGTTTACATTACGTTTACCACAGAGCAACCATGATTACTATTATTAACAATATAAACACTATATAATAACAAAGGTTAAATTCAAGAAGAAGTGCTAAACTATCGTTAGGTTGGAAGTTGTTGGAAAGGTATCATTCGCAATGGTTTATGGGACGTGTAGTTCCTTAATAATTATGTACATTATGTACTTGTACCTTTGCCTTTTTTTCTGTTTTACAGAAAATCATTTTTGCTCTGAATCAAATGTTTTATGGTCACGATTCATCTGCCAGTAGGTTGGCTTGGTTCCTGGCTTGAAACTCTTTATATGAGGATTTTCTGAAATGGCAATGGAATAAATTAAAGGGAAATTCACTTCCGGAAATGGAGCCGTTCAAAAAGTGGCCAGTCACTGTTAATACCTGTGCTCTTTTACCAGAAATTACTTCGCTTCTTGAGTTTGCTGACTCATGGTTTGTGGGGTAAGGGAGGTCATGTGACAACTTTTTCCAACAAGACAAGCCCGTACAGCAACCAGATGATGAGCTGTAAATAGTGAACAAAGAATATAAATATTTTCCTTCTTCCTGTGTCATATAAACTTAACTGCACGTCGTGTGTACTTTAAGGTGTGTTCTAACGTGCATCTGTGTTTATATTTGCTGCTGTACAAACGCTGTTATCTTTGTGTAAAGTTTGGTGCTGTGGCGTCATTTCCCTCATGGTCGGATTCTGGTATTGTGACGGAAAGGGACGGAATCTCTCCCAATTAGAAGCGTCCTAATTTGCCACGTGTCGTTCCTCCCGTGCTCAGGACTGCTCCCACATGGACGAACATGGGATTGCAGCCGCGCTCCTTCCCCTGGTCACGGCCTTCTGCAGGGTACGTTCCGTGATGATAATGTTAGTCACATAAAGGATCCGTTCGATGAATTTGATGGTGTTTGATGTTTTTTTTTAATGTTGATCCACCGTCAAAATGATTAAGTTTATTGAACGTTATTATGTAAAGCACCCTTCTAACACGACTTAAAACTGTAAATGACGCTAGCTGGTTAAACTTTATGAGCAAATATCCCTAAAATAAGATTAAATTACTATTTTTGAAATCCCTGGGGTGGGTAATTCAGGTGTTAGAAGAGCAATGATACAAATCATATCAGACATACTGTAGAGAGTAGTGACTTGACATGAAAAATGGATTATATGTCAACCATCAATACTGTTTATTACAGATCCAGCTTAGTGTATGTAAATATTATTCTTAAATGTAACTTTTTATTTAATGTCTTTTTTAAACTTTTTGTAAATTTTTACTGTTCTGTACATATGATAGTCGATAAAAAACGTCCGTGTCCTTGTCTGTTCGTCATCGACCGACGGTCGATATTGACGGTGAGCGTCGTCCGTCTTTCAGAAACTGGGCGCGGGCATCACGCAGTTCGCCTACAGCTGCGTGCAGGAGCACATGGTATGGACCAACATGCAGTTCTGGGAGGCCATGTTCTACAGCGACGTCCAGAACCACATCCGGGCCCTGTACCTGGAGACTGAGGAGGGGGAGCAGCACAGCAACTCGGTGAGGACCAGCACGCAACACCCTGGTTTCAGGGATACCTACTGAATGAAAGAACACATTGAGACTGAATATTGATTTTTAATTATTTCATAACTCGTATGCCTAGCATAGCATGCTTCCACTAAGAAGAAGAACAATGTAGCTAACTCTGCAACAACGTAGAGATTGAAATTAGAAATAAGGGATGTAAAAACAGCCTGAGTTTCCCATAAGGGTCATTATTAACAGATCAGGGGTCATTATTCAGATATATATGACTGATCCACAGAGCAGTGTGATAATACCAAATTATTAATTATTATTAATACCTGACATATATACCAATACATCAAAATTATTGCAATCAATCAATATAAAAAAAATATATATATATATTTAAAAATTTTCATAAAAAATTAACTTAAATACTTTGTAGGCCTGAATGGCTCTCAGTACCAGACTAACATACCCCTGCTCCTAGGAGCCCCAGGAGGCTCCCGGTGGGGCCCGCTTGGCGATCAGCGCCCTGGAGCTGGCGTCGGAGCAGAGCCGGCTGTGGCCCACGCTCTGCAAGGACATGCAGAGCGAGCGTGTCCAGAAGGAGGAGAGCACGGTGTTCAGCCAGGCCATCCACTACGCCAACAGGATGAGCTACCTGCTGCTGCCGCTCGACACCTCCAAGAACCGCCTGCTGCGCAGCTCCGGCCTGGGCGACGTGGAGAGCGTCAGCAACAGCTACGTCACCAACAGGTGGGGCGACAACCACTACGTCACAAACCACTATGTTGGCAATAGCTATGTCACCAACCACTATGTTAGCCACATCAGAAACAGGTAGGTCAGTATCTGCTACATTGCCACAAACGGGTGGTATGTCATAAAGCGCTGTGTTAAACAGGCTTTACACTGAATCCGACAAACAACAACATCAAGATGGTGTCATTCATTTCTATGAGAGTTGCGCCAAATTTCGGACCCGATTTATTCGCACTGTTCTCTATCTACTATATGAAGCTAGTTTAAAATGTTTAAATGGTAAATGTCCTGCTGAGCAAACTACTCCATTCTACTGCAGAAGACCGATCTCTCCCTTTTCAACAACATATTTTACGATTTCAAATCCAGACGCACTAACCCTGCGGCGGCCGGACGATTTCAGGTTGATTTTACCAACACGGAGAGTGTGCTTCTTTGTGCTGCAGTATCGCGGGCAGTATGGCGGAGAGCTATGACACGGAGAGCGGCTTCGAGGATGCAGAGAGCTCAGACGTGGCCAACTCCGTGGTGCGATTCATCAACCGCTTCGTGGACAAAGTGTGTAACGAGAGCGGGGTGACCAACGAGCACCTGAAGGCGCTACACACCATGATACCAGGTAGTGGGAGGGTCCGATAAGCCTGGTGTTGTAAAGCCTGGTCTATCTAAATTGGAATCTATCTAAATTCTCCTTCTTGTCCCCAGACATCGTCCAGATGCACATCGAGACGCTGGACGCCGTGCACCGGGAGAGCAAGCGTCTGCCTCCGATCCAAAAGGTAAACAATTCCTATTTCTACCTTCCGCTGGACAAGGGCCACGCGGAACCCCGGCCGGCCACGCCCCCCCGCCCCCTCTCCACCAATCACATCGGCTCGCGCTCACAGTGTCACGGCAGGTACTCGCAGCGCGCCGGCGCAGTGCATGCTGGGTGGTGTGGTGCATTCGGGGAGTTTGCTTGGTGTGCCTTCAAAGCGAAGGGTGCTCTGGGCGTGTCTTGGCGGCTGAGATGAGATACGTTAAGATGAGATGAGCGTGGTGAGATGAACTCGTCTGGGACGCGTGTGTGGATATTGGTCTGGTCGTCTTGTAGGAACCAGTTGTGTCTGAAGGTCCATTTAAACGCCCTACAATGTTCAAATTAGACCTTAAATGTCAATAAATTGTCTTAAATGTGAACTTATTGATTTGTGAATTGTGAAAACCAGGCTCATCCCTGGGGTCTGTTCCAAGAGTGATTCCAGTATGCGTACTAGTTAATTAATGGTTTTGTTTTAAACCATGATGTATAAATAATACAAAGAAATATTTTTAAATAATTAAATTAATTTACATTTTGAAGCAACATTTCATGCGTTGGTTTTGCAGTAGGAGTGCGGCTGGATCTCTCCCACAAAGCCATGTGCTGTTCAAGGGATTATGAAATGGTTTACAGAGCATGAAATAGCCCCTAATTACATGGTCAGGTCGCTACGCTAGTTAGCTTCTCAAACGTTGCAGAGAACAGGAAGTGGTGTCATATTAGTGAAGCTGTTTACATTTTGCTGTGGATCATCAGTCCGTCTGATTTTGCTCTGTCTGTCTGTGAGCAAAATATCTTCAACATCGATCACTGGACTTTCATCTGATTTTTTTAGCAGAGGTTGCTGATGTCATGAGGAAGAAAGGATTCCAAAATCTGAATACAGATCCCAAATCTTTAGGGTTTTCCTCACTAGTTGCGGCCTGGACGGTACTTTGTTTACTCTTTGCGAGCAGAGGTCGCTGTAAACAAGCGTTGCTCTTCCCGAGAGAAAGTATCCAGCCCCAGCTCCAGAGTGTCCTTTCTTTGTTTTCTCTTTAATATTTCACATCGCTGAGATGGAATGCTGTCATGTTTTTACTGGGTCTGTATTTGTTTGGTTATTTGTCGGCTCCCACTGCGCTTTTCCCAAAGCCGGCGCACCTAAATGGTTGTTTATTACCGTGTTACGCAACAGTGACGACACATGTCACCTCAGCAGCTTTTAAGGGTCTCCATGGCGATTTTTGTTGTTGTTGTTGTTGTTGTTGTTGTTGTTGTTCACTGCGGAGCATGGCTGTGAAGGCATGAGCTGAACAGTGTGGATTTGTTTGTTTCTCACTTTCACATGTTTAGTAAGACGTTACCTTGTCCAACTGAAATATCAACATTATGGGAATACCGTAGAAATTGGCTTTTTAACTTTTTTATCTACGGTAATTTAAGAATCACAATCAAGGAATTTGTCATGGTAAAGATTGATGTATTGCTGAACAGACAAAAATAAAACAAGAACAGCCAAATGTACAAAAATTTCACATTTCCAAAGGAATATATCCAAATAAAACGCAAAAATCCAAATGTGCAAAATATACAGAATATACAAAAAAGCCCATACTATGCACAGAATAAGTTAAAGTTAAAAATGGTTGCTATGGGTATAGATAAAATAAAATATATAGAATATAGTTGGATGTACTGAAGAGATATATAATAAATATGAATACAATACTATGGAGATGGATAACAATGCGTTATTAAAGTTAATAGTTATTAGTTAGTTATTGCATGTCTTCAGCATTATTACAGTATTAGATCTAATCTATATTCAATAATGAAGATATTAAAACATTTATTCTTCCACAAGGGCTATTAATCTATATAGCTATAGCTATTAATATAGCTGCAGGAAGCAATGCATGGGGTCCAGCTCACCGTGGTGCGTGTCGGTATCCAGCTGTCCTCACAGTAGTGGATATATGGCGTCACAGCGTCTGTCCAGACAGTGATTACGCTCGGACAGTTAGTAAACTGCTTGTATTTCGGGAGTTGGTGTCTTCAGTAGCCTGCAATGTTTTCACAATGCACGTGGAGCTCCAAAAAGGAGAGCGTCGAGCCATTTGCGTGTGTGCGCGCAGCCATCTTGGTCAGGTCCGACCAATCAGAAGTCTGCAAATAATAATAATAATAATAATAATGATAAAAGGTGTTAAAATCAACAAAGTGAGGACTGTGTGTGTGTACATCTACTGCTGGACACAGAACACCGACTGTCTGCTTTAACTCTTTCTCCTCTCCCTCTCTCTTTCTCTCTCTCTCTCTTTCTCATCATCTCTTTCTTCCTTCCTTTCTTTTGTCTGTTTGTTTGTTTGTTTGTTCTGCTCCCTCTCTACCTCCCTTTTACCTCTCTCCCTCTCTCTCGGAAACCCTCTCCCCCTCTACTTCCCTTTCACACCATCCCTCCATCCATCGGCCCCTTTCTTTCTTTCTTTCTCTTTCTTTCTCTCAACCTGCCTTTTTCCCCATCCCCTCCATCCATCGGTCCCTTTCTTTCTTTTTCTTTCTTTCTCCCTCCCTCCCTCCGCCCTGCAGCCCAAGCTGCTGAGGCCCACCCTGTTGCCGGGGGAGGAGTTTGTGATGGACGGCATGCGTGTGCACCTGATCTCGGACGGGCGCGAGGAGGCCACGGGGGCCATGGGCGGCCCCCCGCTGCTGCCAGCGGAGGGCGCCATCTTCCTCACCACATACCGCCTCATCTTCAAGGGCACGCCCACCGACCCGCTGGGTGAGAGGACATTCACTATATACAGTATACATTATACATAACGTATTTCCTCAAATAGTGACCCTAGTCACTAGTAGCTACCTTAGTCGCACTTGTGGTGGTAGCTGACGGGGGAATCACAGTTTTCCGAGTTCCCTTGAACGCACCACTTCCTGCTTTGGAGAGCGAGACCGAGAAGCGATCTGCGATCTGCTCCGCAGCAGCAGGAAATGGAGTAAATTAAATACATCTAGAATAAAAACACTGTATTTGAGGCTTTTATTTGTTCGTATGGACCACGCCCCTGGCATTTATTAGCATTTATTTATTAGTTTATGAGTCCCAGTTTTTATTTGAGGAAATTCAGTATTCTGAAACTCAGGGAGGAATTCTGCATCACGATTCACAAATGTATATAATAAAATCCAAAAATATATAATTCAAACAGAAATGGAAAAACATGAATTATTAAAAATTGTACAATCCTCAATGTCTATATGTGATAAAATATATTTTCATATATTTTGATCACTTAGAACTCTTTATTTTGATATTTTAATAATATTTATTTTAGTTCTTATTATTTTACACAAAATTATAAATGTACTGTCTGTCTGTCTGCGTGCGTGCGTGTGTGTGTGTGCAGTGGGCGAGCAGCTCGTGACGCGCTCGTTCCCCATCGCCTCCTTGACGAAGGAGAAGAGGATCTCCGTCAGTATTCCCATGGACCAGTTCATCCAGGAGGGACTGCAGCTTCGCTCCTGCACCTTCCAGGTGTTCCATCCACTCCCTCTCTCCTCACATCCCTCTATTCCCACGTCCCTTCTCACACCCTCTATTCTCACATCCCTTTCTTCTCACATTCCTCTTATCTCACATCTCTCTTCTCACATCCCTCTCCCTCTATTCTCGCATCGCTCTATTCTCACATCGCTCTATTCTCACATCCCTCTATTCCCACATTCCTCTCTTCTCACACTCTATTCTCACATCCCTTTCTTCTCACATCACTCTATTCTCACATCCCTCTCTTCTCACCTCCCTCTATTCTCACATCCCTCTATTCCCATGTTCCTCTCTTCTCACATCCCTTTCTTCTCACATCCACTCCTCCCTCTCTCCTCACATCCCTCTCTTCTCACACCCCTCTCTCTTCATATCCCTCTATTCCCACATCCCTCTCTTCTCACATCCACAAGGTTCATTATTCATTGTTTTTATGAGGTTTATTATATGTTAAATTTGTATTGTTCATTGATTATGTTTAGGTGTATTTGCATTATTCTTAGAACATTTAGAAAATATACAATAAACCTAAGAATTTATAAAAATAAAGCTGTCTTCTAGCTAATTCTTAAGTTTATTCCATATTGCATATTCCTTTTTCTATTTTTGTTCTTATTACTTTGTAATTATTGCCTATTTTCTGATGCCCTGACTCCTGGTGCGCTCCATGCTTTGACCTCCTCCTCCTTCTCCCTCCTACAGTTGATGAAGGTGGCGTTCGATGAGGAGGTGGCGTCCGACCTGGCCGAGGTGTTCCGGAAGCACATGCACAAGCTGCGCTACCCGCAGCACGTCCACGGCACGTTCGCCTTCACTGTGGGCCAGTCGGCCAAGATGGTGGTGGAGCACAAAGCCAAGGACAAGAACCAGTCGCTCAAGTAAGGAACGGTTGTCTGAGACTGAATGGTACAATCTTTACGTTTCTCAGGATGAAAAGTGTGAAATATTTAAGGGAGTTTGATTTAGAAACCAGAGACTTGTTTGTACTTCACTGTTATGGACTTGAGTTGGGTAATTGAACTAGGGCTGTTTATTGAGCAGGATCTTATTATTCAATCCGATATCGATGAGATGTCTCAAGATATGATTCTATATTCGATATGTTGACATTTTACACATAATGAGAATTGCTGCCAACTATTCAGTAAATTCAGTCTAATACAGAAATAAAATATAAAAAAATGTAATTCATTTGTGACAGCAAATGGTTGCTTCCAACTTCCAAACAAAGTTTCAATATTACCATTTTCAAACTGATTCGGAAATTGAACTAATAGAATTGAATCGTATGGACACCTGAGTATGGATTTCTTTTTTTACCCAGCCCTAGAAACAATATACAATAATAAATCCTCTCTCGCCTACAAAAAAGGGACATGAAATTTGAAATTAAATGGCGCTAAAGATGAATAGCACTTTCAACATAGTAAAAATAGCGAGACAGAAAGAAGAAAGAACTTTAGTTTCAGTTTAGTTTTGAGTTTTGTGCCTTGATGACAAATAGAAGAAACAAGTCAAGGAACACAGACATATAAAAACAATGATGGGAAATCACGTACTGGTTTGAGAAACACAAGTTCAATAACCTTCTCATTTTAGGATTGAACGGCCTCCTGATGACCCTTTTTCTCTTACGCTCCGTGCTAGAATGAACTCTGTTCCAGTCAGTCATCCATCACCAGTAATCAACAAATATCTGACCTTTGACCTCTCCAGCATCCCCTAGAAGCGCAGGGCCGACACTCTAAAGCAAGCTCCCTGGCGGCGTCATGCTGCCCTACCTCCAGCACGTTAATTCACGCCCTGAAAACTCCTCCAGACCCCATACTTTATCTGTCCGTCCTGCTAGAAGTTCATGTCCGAGTTAGAGTTCATGTTCACACAGCTAGGACCAGTGCGGTGGGATAGGAAGTCCCATCTCGCTGTGTCTGTTCATGTAAGTCAATAGGACCAGAGACCTGTTTCTCAGTCAAAATGCATCGCCGACGATACTTTCCTTCATGCTAGTGTCTCCCCTTGTTCTCTGATTAATGGGTCTGTCTCAGACTTGCCCTAGTCTTGGTTAAAAAAATCAGATTTCCAGAAGGAAGATTAGAGCTGATCTAGGTCTAATCTAAGTGAAGGCTTAAATAAAATCTTTGGTTGAATGGATGTGGGGCTCCAGGTGGGCATCAGAGGAAATGGATGATCTGGACTAAGACCAGCACCAAGACTAGACAGAAGGAGTGGACTAGTCCTTCATCACCTCAGTCTAGGACTTCCTAGTCTGGAACTAATTCAATTTAAGTTAAGCAACGTCTCAGGAAGGCATTTCAAAATGTGGCATTTTTACCTAATGCTGTGTTACAGGGGAACTGCGCTGTGTGAAAGCTAGGGGTGGGAATCACGATACGATACTTATATCACGATACTTATATCGCGGTACGATATTATTGTAACTTCGTCAACATCTGTTTTATCTAATGAGATAAAGTTTTCAGTCTGTTCATCTCACTTCAATCATTTTGGAGCAAAATTGTGTTGACAGACTAAGCAACACTGTGATAAAAACCTGTCATAATGTTGCATGCACTACCCACACAAATTAGTTTTCCGAGTTCCCATGAATGCAGCATCACTTCACAGATGAATTACAGTTTTCCTAGTTCCTATGAACGCAGCATCAGCTGCTTCTCTCGACCCGATACGAACTGTACCACAGAGCCGTGTCCGCGTCATCTAATCTAACGTAACACCAGAGAACGAGTCCACTAGTTAATCAATCGCGGACGGCGTCGTTCTCTCGGACGGATAAAAAAAAATATGCGAAAAAGGCTCACCATCGCCTTCCCCGAAATGCGATAATATAATATCAATACTTGGTGTTGTAACTCTGATAGCACAACTCCCCCTCACTTCCATCTGCTACGTTCCTCTCCTCTGTCCCTCTTTCATCTCCCTTGAGCCCCCACCACTCTCTTTCTGTCTCTCTCTCTGTGTCGTATCTTCAGTGATTTACTCCCCCTAACCCTGGTGTGAGTAATGAAGGGATTTGCCCTTTTGAATAATTCAACAGAGGAAAATGTGACAACTTCTCTATCGGCCCCGCAGATTCCATTTCCTCCCT
>OMKR01101959.1:0-12809 GCA_900302355.1 Cyttopsis rosea
AGGAAGTGAAGAGGGAAGAAAAGAGGACAGGATAGGAGAGAAGAAAGGAGACAATAGATGAAAAGGAGAGGGGAGAGGAAAAGCGGAGAAGAAGAGCAAAAAGAACAGGAGAGGAGAAGAGAAGCAGAGAGGGGAGAAGAGAAGGGAGAGAAGAGGAAGAGGGAGCAGAGTAGAAAAGAGAAGAGGAGAGAAGTTTAAAAGGGAGAACAGAATCAGAGAAGAGGAGAGAAGAAAGGAGAAGAGAAGAACAGGGGAGATAAGGGAAGAGAAGAAAAGAAGAGGGGAGAAGAAAAGAGGGGATGAGAGAAGAGAAGAAAGGAGAAGAGAAGAGTGAGAAAGACTCCAGAGTTTCACCGTCGTCGTGGTGACCGTAACCCAAGGCGACCACAGGGACTGTTTACAAACTGCAGAGAACTCACTTCATGAGATGTTGGATGTTAGGATCTGAGATAAACATGGGCGTGGCGCTGAAGTAAGCAGCAGCTGCCATTAAATGTTCAACCATTTAAATAGCCATTCATTTTAATAGCCATTCATTAAAATAGCCATTCATTAAAATACCCAACCATTTAAATAGCCGTTGACAAAAATGCCCTCACATTTAAATACCCATCCATTAAAATACCCAACCATTTAAATATCAATCCATTGAAATACACAAACATTTATATATTTAAATACCCAACCATTTAAGTATCCATCTATTAAATATCCATTCATTAAAATACCCAACCATTTAAATAGCCACTCATTAAAATACCCAACCATTTAAATATCCAACCATTAAAATACCCAAACATTAAAATACCCAACCATTTAAATATCCATCTATTAAATATCCATTAATTAAAATATCCATTAATTAAAATACCCAAACATTTAAATATCCACTCAGTAAATACCCATACATTAAAATACCCAACCATTAAAATACCCAGCCATTTAAATATCCATCTATTTAAATACCCAGCCATTTAAATACCCAGCCATTTAAATATCCATCCGTTTAAATATCCATCCATTTAAATACCCTACCATTTAAATATCCACCATTTAAATACCCTACCATTTAAATATCCACCATTTAAATAGCCATCCATTAAAATACTCAACCATTTAAATATCCCCCCGTGGAGTCCTGACGGTGGTGGTGATGCAGACTACGCCGTTGCTGGCGTCCTGTGGAATCCGGCGAGGCTACTGCTGGGCATAGCATCTGAAATGACACAGAGAGAGAGAGCAGCGAGCAAGCGGCTGAACATATACTAGCGGGGAGCCCGGAGATTGGCTCCCCCGGGATTGAGGCTGGCTCTGATTGGGTGGCTGCCTGACGGGGCCGATGACACCTGCTGACGATTAGGTAGTCTTCCTGACTGAATTTGCGATAAATCTCCATTTCAATCAGGAGAGACTAGATGAGGAAAACAGATATTTATTGACATGATTTCACCAGGCAGGCGGTTTCTGCACTGCGGCTGTTGTTGGCTGCTCAGCGGCAGACGTTGCTGCATAGCGGCAGTTTTTGGCTGTTCAGCGGCATGTGGTTGCTGCACAGCAGAAGTTCTGCACAGCAGCAGTTGTTGGCTGCTCAGCGGCAGACGTTGCTGCACAGCAGCAGTTCTGCACAGCGGCAGTTGTAGGCTGCGTGGTGGTGGGCTGGCTCGTTAGCAGCCGGTTGGAGGGACATTAAACTTGGGAGGAATGAGAGATTAGCGAGAGATTCAATTTACACATTACCACCAGTCTTGAACCTGTAAATTTAAAATTAGATGGAGAATTGGTGATAGAGATGAGATGAGACAGTGTTATCTGGCCACTGCCAGATAACCCCCCAAAACCCACAGATGACACTGCATTCTGTGGAACTAGACTAGAGTAGAGAATGGTGGAGAATGGAGAGATGACTGCTTTGCAAAATGTGAAAGACCGGCTGAAACCGGAGAGTTTTAGCCGAATCATTTGTTATTGATTCTGCTGCAGATGGGATTAGGAAATTTGGTGAATGCGTTCTAGGTTTTGAGAGACCTGGAACGCAACAGGAATGCGCTGACGCGGAATCATGATGAGTGGGCAATTGGCGCTTTTATACTACTTTTTTATACAGCCTGTTGCCTGCAACATGCTGACGATTAGGTAGTCTTCCTGACTGAATTTGTGATTAAATCTCCATTTGTTTACAGGCCAGTCTTGCCCATTCCAATATGGCGACAACATTGACATATGCAGCGTCTACTGTATGTCTATGATTGCTCAACCAAAATAAATAAAATTAAAGTAAAATTGTGACAATTTCAATTGACCTCTTCAGTGAACATGCTTCTTTCTTATCTCTTATTTCCAGTGGTGTTTGGAGAGCCGTGCACGGACAGCCATGCCCATGTCCGTGTCCGGAAGTGGACGATTCACACATATAAAGATATATTTATTATTCCCCTTATTTAAAATTCCTCATTGAAATGTTATCCCTGTGCATTTTTGTAGCCCTAATTTATTGTAACAAAAAAAAAACAACTAACTTAACCAACTCAATCAAATTTATGAATTGTCAGAAAATCTACTCATTTTGATGAGTGACTCGTAAAGAACCTCAAAAAGGGGTTGAACTCACGACGTATAGTCATCACTGAAGTGAAACTTGTTCTGTTGGAGCTGCTATTCTGGCGCGAACTGATGAATTAGATCAATTTGACCAGCCTTGCAATTTTGATCTTACAAAACAAGAGCTAATCTCCAATATTTCTTTATTTTTACGTGGAATTTGAAACATTTTTGGTGAGATTGCACATGGTTGAAAACAGCTGATCTCAATCATCTAGATGAGAAGAGGCCATCTTAGCGGTGGATCGCACATGATGCAGGGAAACTCTTTTCAGTTATTATATCATCAGGGTTTCCATTTTACCTGAATATCTGGTTTAAAATAATTTATATTGATTCCACATTGACTGAAGTATGCACGTGCATCAGTTTATTCTACTGAGCAGGTGCTGGAACTGGAAACCCACGCTATGACTTTAAAAGACATCTGTGCATGTAATATATACAGTATAGCTGTCAAAGTGGTAATCCATAAAATGGTCTGTGTTGGGTGTATTACAGTACAAATCCCATAATTCCATTAGAAACTGCAATGGGTTTTTTTCAACATCTGTAGGGTGCTGATCTTTTTTGTGAATGTTCCTCCATATCGACAGTTTACTGACCACAAGTAGCTACGCTGCTTTATCAAATTCACCCCTGGCTGCCTTTGACTTATTGCACGTGCACGATCTTAGCATTCTTGCCAGGGAAAGGCGGTGGACCCCGCCACCAACAATGTTAAAACAGCATAAAGATGAGCGCATTCATAATACAAATGCATTGAATGACTTTTTCTTATTTTTTCATACTTTTTCTTAAGTCAATCAAATATGGGATAAAAAAGAATGTAAAAAAAATCTTACGTATTACCACTTTAAGTTCTCTGTCAGACCCATTCTTGGATATATCCCTGAGGAAAGTTTCCCATGTCAGTAGTTTTGCGTCACCACGGAGACGGCCCCAGGCCGCAGGCCGCCCCTGCCCGGCTTCACGGATCCGTTTGGTCCGTTTGGGTTTGTTTGTTTCCTTCCACATTCCCATGTCTTTGGTGGATGCCTGCACTTCCTCTCCCATACCTCCAGATATGCCTAATTAATTGGGGGGTAATTTCAGGGTTCACTTTGACATTTGGGAAGAAACCCACGGAACCGGAGGATTTGAGAAAATATACATTCATACACAATCTGCAGTCTGAAGGCCGATTTGTTTATGCTTTAACGTGAATAGAAGATCACATGACTGGGTTGTTTAGCGATAAGGCTCCTGCTCGAGGCTTCAAGTGTCATGGCCGCCGAAGCACTTTTGTTGTTTTTATGTTGAATAGTAGAATAAATACTGGAGCGGATCGAGTAAAGACTTCCATTACATGACTTCCATTGATCCAGATCAGTCAGCGAGTGCAGTAGCTTGTTATCACACATTTACCTTTAAAGTACATTTTAGTTCATATTTCTTCCCACCCTGATGAAAACTCTCTTCATCTGTGGTTTGATCCCGGTAGGCTGCCACTGGGTTCCCATTCCGCAGGGTTGCCAAACAATCCCCGTAGTAATAATAATAATCGTATAAAACGAATTGTACCCAATTTTTTTCACCCAAACATTTCAGTCAAAATCGCCCCTCACTCACTTGGAGCTCTTTCCAGAACTAAAAATGCTGAAACATTTTCGGCCATTCTTTATTTCAAAGCAGGATGTCAAAAAAAATGAATCACCCCCCTTTTTGTTGCTTTTTCGTCTTTTTGTTAACCACGTGTGACCCCGCGGTGATGAATTGGCTTCCATCGTACGTATCGCAGGCCTCATGGAGGAACTGTTGTCTGATTTATCTCATTCGGCTCCAAATAGACGCTCTTGCTTAATGGTGGAGGACATGTCTTTGTAGACATAACACTGTCAGGACCCGTGATTTAAAAAGTCCTTAAAAAGGCCGCCCCCCTCCTCCCGGATGCGCATATCTTGATATTTTTGGTCGGGGGACAGAGCTTTACTGGAGATGAAAGGGAGGAAAACGAAAGGTAGGTCGCAAACGTGGAGTTAGAGCCCGAGAATATATGTTTTTCTTTTTCTTTTTTGTCATTTTAATGCATGTGAGATTCCCCCATTACGCCGATTTTCCCACAGAACAGTGAAAACATTCTGGCAGCACTAGATCCACTACATCCATTTATCTGCACTTTCTCTGGTCCGTCTGCTCTGTTCTCATGGGTTTTAAGTGTAATTGTTTTTGGGGTTTTTTTTATTCCTGAATGTTTGACCCTGATGCTAAAATCTCAAATTCTACTCAACTGGAGGTACATTATATCCCGTATAACACGAGTTGGACAGAAATTAGCAGGTTATTTAGTGGAAACTTAAGTGAAAATGTTTTTTATTTTTTATTTTATTATTGTTATTGTGGTTTTATGATGTAAATGATCCATAAATTATATTTACTAGGCGTTTTGACGATGCCAAAAAGTCATATTTTTACACCACATTCCACGTTGTGACAATTTGGAAGGTGAGCGGTGAGGGTGTATTCAACAGAACATTGAACGTGAAAAATGACGTCGGCAAAAAGCGGAACAGCGCTGGAAATTAAACCTCTATAAAAAAATAAAGCTTTAATAAAAACGGCCGTTCTTGGAAAGTAAAACAAAAAAGCTTTGGTTCCCTGTAATGGTTTCTCATTTTGTTTCTTTATCTTCATTATTGTCAAAATGAGGTGAAAGTCCTCGAAGGAAGAAAAGTGGCGAGACACTTGGGCCTGACCAATAATCTTAGGCACCGTGTACATACATAGACAGACTTACGCATTTACTGTCCAGCTCTGATTTAATGTCAAGTTGTGGTGGACAGAAAAACAAAAGAGAAGAGGACAAGTCAATGGAATAGTATAACTTTTGCTGCATCCAAAATGGCCGACTAGCATACTATTTAGTCCCAAAGGTAGTGTTTAGTAATTGTATGTGAAAAGTACCAGGGTGAACACGTAGTATGGAGACACTGCAAGGCCAAGACACCGGTAAAGGTTTCCATGCAGGGTGGTCATTATTAGCCCTCGGTGTGCTGAAAGGAAGTGGATGATGATGACGATGTACAGTATGTCCAAAAGTACATTCTTTTTACAAAGCTACTAAAATACACCCGGCAACAGTAAGGACATTCTGGACATAGCTATAGAAATAGGGCAAATTAAAAAAGAGACAGAGCAGTGTATGCTAGCAGTGGAGGAGGCATCTTCTCCCATGGTCCTCTCTCCACCTCCGTGTAAAGATTAACAGTGATGAGTCAAACAGAGTCCAGGTGTGGACCACCCACCTTCTAGGAGACCACTGTTCAACACACCTATTATACCTATCGATTAGCCCTCCATACATCAGCTTCTCTGTTTGATAAAGCTATCAGGGTTTGAACAGGTGGCCTCGTTCCCTCTCTTCACTCACACATCAGTCATTTGTTCTGGCCTGTCCTCATGCCACCTTTCACTCTTTCTGTCTTTCACACACCATTTCTCTCTTATTGACAATGTGAGGGAAGAGAAATGAGGCAGCAACTCTGTGAATTCCAGGGTTCTGGTCATTGGGGCAAAGGCCATGGAGGTCAGTTGTGGATTTAGTCTGAGAGTCTTTGAGCTGTAACTCTACCAAACAGAACTTAACTGCGTCCAATACAAGATTGTCTCCGATCGATTGATATCAGTCCCATCCATGGTTTGAGCTAGCATTGGTAGAGATTGGCACCATTTTGGTATGGGGGTGATGAGCTCCAATCCCCCTTTGAAATAGAAGAATCAGAGCCCACAGGTGGACGCAGGGAAGGTGGTGGATGTGCAGCAATGAGCAAAAGCATTGACTGACTGAGCAGGTAAGGTTGACCACTGAGATGGACCGCCCCATTAAGGCGTGGACCCCTTCGGCGCCATTTGAGTTGTGAGCCAGAGCGAGCTCCAGAAACTAGCCTTCACTCCATGTAAAGCCAAACATCCCGGTGGCCGGTAAGGTAGCCAGCTAGGAGACAGAGGTTGGGTGCATTTAACAACATATAAGTCCAGACAGTGACAGCGTAGGGAGTCAGGCTAACACCTTCCTAAAGTCCTAGCAAATTGAATTATGGGCCAGAGTCTCACAGAGGCGTATCAAATTCACCCTTCACTGTCGGTGGGTGATAAGAAGTGTATTCACTGGCACGGCTCCCGAGGTGGCTCGCGATTACGCCGGGAGGTGCTGAGATGGGAGGTAATAGCCCCTCTGCGGTTGTCCATTTAAGTGGTCTGAAATGGTTCCAGGGCCGAGCGCAACGAGAAGCATCCCAGAGCCTACGTGCACGCACTCACACACTCACACAGAGCCAGAGAGATAAGCCCAGATCTGACAGAGGTCTAGCCGTAAGTGTTTTATACAGTCCAGGCCTGGCTGTTTTGCAAGGTTCACGGTGTCTCTCACCAGTACCACCTCTGTTGCTGTTTGGAAAAGCTCTAAATCCCCCTGCTTCTGCAATGGAGGCTGGGCCCACGGGAAATGTCAGTGGAGTGGTAAACATTTCTAGTGAATTTGCAGCAATGATAGTGGGGAGTATCATCTACAGGGAATACACCTTTTGTGGTGCATTGGTGATGGATTTCATACCTTGTTGCTTCTACTGCCTTCCATGAAATGTGTGCAGCGAGGATAATGCTCAACATAAACACACGTCCTTTGTAATGATGAACAGTCCCTCTTCTCTTTAAGGTGCCCCCTGATCCTTTACTCTGTACGGCCTATTAATTATACCAACGACAGCTCAAAGTAGACAGTGTAATTTAGTGCTTTAGTGCTTTAGGGCAGCTTGTCCACAACCCTTGTTTTGGTCCATTAGAGGATTTGAGAAAGTTATATAAATGAAATAATAAATAAATGAGGGTAATAAATACACACATTATACATTAGATACATTATATATTCATCAAAATGTCACGTAGTGTCATTTGCAAAGTCTGCACAAAGTTTTTCCAAACACAGCAGCTCAACCCTCCCAGTCAAATGGCGGTTAAGGGAACATAAAGATCAGTTTATGTGACTCTCACTTGGCAAACAGTAATTATATCAAACCAGAGGCAGAATTTAGGAGCTTTTAAGCGTGCACACGTGTTATGCCAGCACCAGGAATGTTTCTTATTTTAAAGCTACTTTGTCACTTCTAAAGTCTAGCGAAAGCTAAAGACGGTGAGATGGTCTGTTTTTCGTTTCATGGCAATAGGTGATATTTACTATATTTTTTTGAAGTGCAAAACTGATTGAAATTGCAAATCCTTAAAGCTGTTTGTATTGGGTGGATTACTTTACAAGGCCCCTAATTCAGTTGATTCTTTTTTTTGTGGTCACTTGAGGTGGTATATACTGTATTTTTGTAAAGGCGGCTGCCTTTCACTCCTTGCGCATTCGTGAAAGGCGGCGGACCATGCCACCAACAACGGAAACAGAATATAGAGGAGTACATGCATAACTCAAATACATTGAAAGGATTTTCTTATAACGTGCCATCTTAATAAATTCAGGATAAATAGCAAATATGGTATTTTTTTAATCAAAATAATCTCACGGATAACCACTTTAATTGTGGGATTTCTCTATTGTCTATTTCTAGAAGAAATAGTAAAATTAACATAAAAACAACACAAAGGTCACAGCTATAGAAGACAAGTCATCCAGACTGCGGCATCCAGTTTGGCATTGTTTTCATGCTGTTTGAAGTTAATTGCAAAATCCAATTAGCCTGGTATTACTTTTGATTATGTGCCTCAGAGGTGTGATGTTGAACCCGACCCTAGTTTGGGATGACCTGCACTTAATTGGGCTGACCCCTGGTTGGTGGGCTGCATGTGAACCTTTCCAGCAAACACTACTCAAACTGGCATTTCACTATATTCCATCTGCTTGATTGGAATGGACTTAGTCTATCTGGCAACGTTAGTGTTTTACTCACTAAAATCAATGGCTCAAAGAGTTTTCTCTGTTTCGAAATTAAATCCAGTACCAGCTATAGACGCTCATTTGTTCCAGTTTTTGGTTGTACAGAGATCGTTTCACTGATTTTCTGTCTAAAGGTCAAACGTGACATTTAAATCAGCGCTTGGCATCGGTGATTTGGGAGATTGGCACAACCTTTGTACGCACCTTAAGCAAACATATTAATTTCCTCATCAGAGTCCCATTTCCTGGTGACATAATTTGCATTTCAAATACTGGCTCTGAAATGCCCTATTTGTTTCCACCCATTGGTCCCCACCGTCTGGACAAAGTGCAGCAGTTATGAAAAGTGGGGCTTAAAAACACCCGCAAAGACGTTTTTTTTTAGCTTTTGGGCGTGCTTGTGTAATCTTGTTCCCCCCTTGGTACTTTCCGTTTATGGCCCCCTGCCGCCGCCTGATCCAGCCGTGAGTCAGTCGCATTCCCCGGGAGACGAGCCACGGGGTGAACGGCGGGGCTTGAGTTTCTGTCCGCCATCCGTCGCCCCCAAACCTCCACCGCTACTCAAGGTGACCTACAGCGGATTGGAGCTGATTAGCGAGTCTGAGAGAGAGGTTAGCTGTAGCGCTGCTGTTCAAAATGTTCAATGTAAGACGTAATGGAGATGGATCCGCAGCTGTGAAGGGGTGATAATGTCGTTTCAATGGAGTCTCGGAATCCGTGCCTTGAAAAGCCTGTTCACAAGCTTCAAACCATTAAAGTCGGCCTCAAGTCGACTTCATGCCGTTTTATGATGTCACACGCACACAAAAGAGCAAAGGTTGATGACTCCAGGTCCAGAAAGAGCAGATACAGAGCAGATTCTCGTCTATCTACAAAAAAAAACCCAGTAATAGACACATTATATTGTTTAACGGTTGTTTAATTGTTACATTGAGCAGATGCAAATAATAATGCACAGTCTTCTCAATTAATAATTGATATAATTTGCCAGTGAAGGCAAAAATGTTGAGTTAGGGCCACAAAGGACCATCAATTTGAAATATAAATACGATTGCAATTAGAATAGTGTAGATAGCAGCAGGAAAGCTACGGATTGTACCTTTACTCGGATTGTATATCACAGACAAGTCTAATATCCCTTGAAATATATGTTGGTACAAGCCCTCTTACAGGGGCCCGTAGTATCACCACAGTCCCGTTCCAAACTATTCACCTCTATATCTGACTACGTGGACTTACCAATGTAGAAATAATTTCCAAAAACACATTATAGTCTGATTCATTATCGAGCAGAGTCATCTATCACTGGCGTCGGTCGTTTGGGATTCCACATTCCCCTGTTTTCTTTCCAATTTCCTCGGGTTTGGAGGTTTCGCCGAAAGTGACACTTATATCAGGCCTGATGTAGCTCACAGTCAAGGGAAGTGATATTATGTCTGAAACGGAGCCCACCAAAACGCTACATTTCTCTTTAATATTCCCGCCAAGAGAGGATATTGCATCGAGAAGCTAATTCCACTTGGCAGACGTGCGCTAATGGCGGCGCGCTGGTCGCTACGACGCAGGAGAAGCGGGTTCCTTTGTTTTTGTCTGTGCCGGTCCCGGATTGATTGGATTGTTGAAATCCCACCATTCTTCACGTGGTGGTGGGCAATATGAACATTCCTTCTGTCTGGCCGAAGCGTTTTCTAAGGTATAAATTTGCGGACTTGTGAAAACATCCAAATAGTGCTAAAAGTTTTGATCCGCGAAGGCAGATCGTACTGTAGTGGTCACAGAGTCATCCCGGCGTCCAACACTAATACCATTTGTCTCCTTTTGTCCTTTTCGTTATGGTGTGTTGCTCTGCCAGGCCGACATTACAGCCTGTTATCTGGTTCTACGCAGGTTTCCCACTGTCCTTTCTCTGGACTTTTCTTTGGATGAAACATTTGTAATTGGAAGCAGTCCAGAAGAACATTTTGAGGATGTGGAGGTGGATTCATCTTTAAATGTTTTGACTACTGCTACATACATGAAGTACGCTCTACTACTGTGCATTACTCACCCCCCTTCACTTAGAAAAATGTGTGTATGCGTGTGTGTTATCTTCATGTGTCTTATTTTGTGTTCATGTATGATCACTGGGAGAATGTATCCATATCTATCTATCTATCTATCTATCTATCTATCTATCTATCTATCTATCTATCTATCTATCTATCTATCTATCTATCTAAATACTTACTTTTGAGACCCTATGACTACCATAAATTACATTCCCTTTAAAGTCTCTTTGTTTCAAGGTCCAATATTTCACCTTCACACACCAGTGGAGTGGAGGAGTCTTCAGTGTGTGAGGTTTTAATTTGGTTCACAGACAGATAAGAAGGAACACGGAGCAGTTGTTGAGTAAAGAGCACAAGAACAAGTTCTGATGCATTCCTCAAATTAACCCATCACAACACGTTCCTGAGCCAAATTAAACACAGCCACAAGTTATGGATGAAGATAAATCCTACAAGGAAACCTCCTAGATCTAGATCTATCACGCTTATGTTCCATACCTGTACTGTATATCATAAACGTGTTTAGCGAATGTATATGAACGATGTACGACCTTCTCCCTGGGTCTTGTCGCTCGATTTGGGGTTTTCGAGATAAGGATGAAAGGCTTCTTTCAAGCTCCAGAAGAATATCTGTGCATCTCTGCTTCCTGCGGACCCTGACTAACCACATGCATCTGGATCACCCTGCCTCCATGCAACCCCTCCAAAACAATGAAAACAAACACGTTTTGGGGTGTTTGTGTTATTTTTTAGAGAGGAAAACCTATTTCCAAATTCCATAATCCTGAACATGTAGACGCAGATAAGAAAACTCTTTTGATTTGTGTGATGGAGGGAACCATGTTGATTAAAGAACAAGGTATCTGATATCTGGAGCTGTATGGAACCTATTACACCTGCATTCTGAATAACCGCAACTCTGTCACCATTGCTTCCATTGCATTGCATTGAGTGAAAATTTAGCTAAAATTGAAAATCCTGTCCAGAATATCCCATTTTTTTACTCTTCTTTTGGAATCACCAACATTAAAACCTGCTGACTGCACCCCCAGATGATAACTGAGAGGAATTTAAACATTCAGACTCTGCATGGGGACGCTGGCTTGTCCTGTTAGAAGTGTATGTTATTGTCAGCTCAGCTGTGTCCTCAGGGCAGAGGTATTTCGTAATATACATATTTGAGGCTATAGAGGCGTCCGGGTCAATAGAAATTGCTATGTTTGTCTGAGAAAGACAGTATGTCGTAAGACTCTTGTATAACGATTTTATGTGAATCCAGCGTCTGATTTCTCTTGAAATGCCACCAATGTCTGTTTCCCATTGACCCTCACCGTTATTCTGCCGTTTCTCTTGCTTTTGGGCAGATCGAGAGCTACATCAAAGAGAGCATGAAGACGGAGATGGCTCAGCTACAGCAGAGCGCCGTCCACAACCACACGGCGGCCATGTTGGAAATGGGCACCAATCTCCTGTCTCAGACCGCCGAGCAGACCCGGAAGCTGACCGACGTGGAGACACAGGTATTGGTAGCACCTTGGCAAACAGTAGAGGAATCTGATCTGATCCTCTCACAAATCTAGCCCGAAATATCAACCACACACGTGAATGGAGGGGAGGCATCAGCAATGGAAACTGTAATCCAACAAATTTACGATGAATTTATGAATTTACAAATATAATGAATGTATTCAGACTACAGCTGCAAAGAAGAAAAGCAAATTATTTTGGGATTAGAGAAAAAATATTGGATTGGTATCGGTATCGGAAGATTCTCAAATTTCAGCATCGGAAATCGAATCAGTATCGGGATTGGTATCGGTATCATTTCAGAAGAGAAGAAGTTATTGGTGCTACAGTATTTCTAACAAATTCGTCAACATGCATCTTTACATACATGTGCACTATACCCTCACAACGACACACACACACACACACACACACACACACACACACAGACACATGTACACACAACCACACACATTATCACACAACCACAAAACCATACGGAAAATGTACTTAACGCTATCTGTCAACTTCTCATTTTCTTTCTCATGTGCTCTCTCTCTCTCTCTCTCTCTCTCTCTCACTCTTCTTCCCGCTCACACATACATGCATGCAGACACGTTAAGCAGATCCATCGCATGCACCATTTACGCAGCAATTTCTATCCAACTGGTCACAGTGAGCCGGCCAAAGACAATATGGATGCTATAAAAATTTCTATCCACTCTTAAGTGATGTGGCAGCGG